>NDFZ01004710.1:6187-80605 GCA_002192655.3 Mamestra configurata | reverse complement strand
TCAGTACCAAGCTGAATAATAGCATTATGTAACAATATTATACAGAAGGTGATACTTTATTCAGAAATTAGCTGTTTCAAACCCAACTAGCTTAGTACTGCTTTAATAATAGAAATACAGATTATGGTTATTCAGATAAATGCTGCCGACGGGGCTGCTTTTCAGCCTTAAGCAACCTGGAATGCGTAATGCTAAATAACGTCTGTATAATAATCTTACGGTGATTGGTTATTAAGCTTAAATAAGGGAAGGACAGAAATACAGAGTTTATTAAGCGTTAAGAATTTTTAGGGGCCGAACTCAACCTAATTCAGCATTTGGCTATTCCCAAAGCTCTTATTCAAGCTATATTCATCTTTGAACTGTAAAATGTTCTAAATGTGTACTGTTATCTTGCTTATGTGTTACCTGGGCAGGATCGTTTTATATATGAGCAGTTTGTGGCCCAAAGATAGTTTTGAGTTATATCCCAGTAGCCAATAGACACCCTTGTATTTTAGGTTAATATCACTTCGTTTTGTTTGAACATTGTTTTCCATGTAAGTCGACGGTCCAGGTGCATGCCAAGGTACCTTACTGTCTGTTGATGAGGAAGATGAATGCCATTTAAACTGACTGGAGAACAGTCTTCTTTTCGGAGAGTGAATGTTATGTGCGCTGATTTGGATGCACTGACGGCAATCCTCCATTTGGCTAGCCATTGTTCAATTTCATTCAGAATGTTTTGCAAGACGCGAGAAGCTTTAACCTTTT
The DNA here is from genome assembly GCA_002192655.3 of Mamestra configurata. Taxonomy (NCBI): domain Eukaryota; kingdom Metazoa; phylum Arthropoda; class Insecta; order Lepidoptera; family Noctuidae; genus Mamestra; species Mamestra configurata. Next base: position 79,852 of record NDFZ01004710.1, on the reverse strand, counting down.
GAACGCCATTGTTGTCACGTACACATGACAAGCAAGCGCGTGCCCTGTACGCCAAACGTCACGAATATGTGACAAAAAGTACGGCGAATTTGTGGCTTGGCGTCGGGGGCACGCCGATGCGTTAATTGGACATTTATGTTTGAGGTGAGTAAGGCTTTGTCATCAGCAGAGATCGGAATAGGTAGACTGTATTTACCTAATGTTCGTGGAAATAAGTAACATAGAGTTGATAATACCTCCTCTACAACTCGCATAATTGCATTAAATACCATTGTTAGGTATATAGCTACTTTTCCAGGTAACTCTTCGGGCCATCCCCCGGAGCTTTATTGTTTTTAAGGGACTTTAGGTTTCTGTATATTTCTTTTGATGTCACTAATTTGAGGGGTAGGTATGTCAAGTTGAAAAATCTCGGTTCAGAGTCGAGTCAATGTCCGTTCCGTCCGCATTCAGTGCTGTGTTGTTTGAAGTGAATATTTGGAAGAGTGCTTCTAATCCACTGGCCATCATGTGTACGTAGAAGTGGTTTTTGATGTAATGGTCTGTCAAGGTTTTTGCAGACTTTCTATAGTGAGTAATTGGTTGTTTTTGTGGCTGATAAACCTTCCAGGTAGGCATCCCAGGAAGTGTTGTTAGCGTCCTTAACCTTTTGAATGCCAGAGCATAAACGCATCGGCGTGCCCCCGACGCCAAGCCACAAATTCGCCGTACTTTTTGTCACATATTTGTGACGTTTGGCGTACTGGGCACGCGCTTACTTGTCATGTATACGTGACAATGGCGTTCAAAAGGTTAATAACGGTTTTCAATTCCCATATAGCTTTGTTCAATTTCCTTTGTCATTAGGGTGTCTACTGATGTGCCACACTCGAGTTAGTTTGTGTCGCTGCAATTCTATGGAATTTCTTAAGTTATTTTTTGTCAACAAAGCCGTAGGAAGAAGCCAGTTGTTAAATAAGCGATAATATGTTATGTAATAAAGTATATACGAAACCTGTTCTTTTTAAAGGGCCTATTTACTTACTTTTTCAATATTATGTGTACTTATAGGATGGATTTTTGAGATGGGAAAGCAAAGGCAAGGGCCATTCCTTACTGTTGAAGCTGCAACAGGAAAAACCTGAGGAGACTGTTCTAAACTTTATAAGTAATAATTAATAACTGCATTTACAGATTTGAAGAAAAAAAATACAACCAACAAGACAGTTTTAAACTTAAATGTTAAATGTTAAACTGCCCAGTTTATTTTAAATGATTTTTTTTAAATACTTTTGAACATCAAGAATGCAGTTAGCAATTACTCAAATAGTAAAGGATAGTTACATTAGAATGTTATCTTTAGCTACAAAGTCTTGCACAAATGCTTTGCCCGACATTGGGTCTATGAACTTACTTTTAACTTATTTTAAGTTACCACCTAAGTAAACATTGCGGAATGCAATAAATGATTGAATTCAGAGTAAGAATAATGTAAACAGGATTCTGTAATAACTGTAATGTAATGATGGTCCATGCAGTTTCTTGAATGGCTTCCTCTTTTTAAAAATGTGCAAATAACTTGGATTACTGATTACAAGTGACTGACTCCTGGACTATTCAAAAGTGACTGTTTAGTTGAAGTGGTTATAGTTTATGTATAAATAAAACACTTGTATAAACAAATAAAGAAATGCTATTTAAAAAACTCTTATTTTGTTTTGTTTCAATCCTGCATAATTTTCAAAAGACAGTCTCCCTAGAAGTTGAAAAACTTGAATCTATACAAAAGTATACAAAGTAATAACATCACACAAATTGCCAGGTGAGGTACTGATTAATTAACTTATAATTAATTATCAAAAAATATATAATTTATTAAAATAATATGGGTATAGTATAGAAGCCACCTTTAGTCAAATTAAAACCAGTACAATGGTGTGTTGTATGTTGTAAAATGTTTGTTTCTTTATTTGAAACTTAACCTGTTAGTATTTTGATGCAGTAGGGTGTGTCCACCAGTGTATTACCAAATATTATGTATAACATGTTTTAATAAGACGCTATTGTTTATTTTCTGTCACTGCCCATCCAGTGCCAGTTTCTGGGAACAAAAACATTAGATTTGAAGTTTATTCTGATATTATTAGAAGGAACTTTGTTTATGGAAAGTACTCTTTATTTATTTTATAATAGTGAAACCTACATGACATTGCAACATAAAACACAATGGAAAGAACCAAATTCCCACCCGTATCTTCAATGCCAACATCGAAACTACCATCAATTGTTGACGTTATGGTATCCACATGACCTTCCATTAGTTTGTGCTAATCCCAGAGACTAATTCGACATCTCAAGTGTTTGTTTTTATTTTTTCTTAAGCAACTGAGCCGAAGACGACTATTCTGCCAGAGTCATGTGGTGACGGCAGTTGCGATGAAGTGAGCCGTCTAACTTTACATTTTCGAGTATTTAAAGTTGTTAGTAGCTGGCAGGACGCAAATCTATTTATGTAAAAATGAATCCCTATTTCCCTTGGTCACGGCATCACGCGTAAACGGCTGGACCAATTTCGCTAATTCTTTTTTTGTTGTGTTTGTTATTGTCAGGAGAAGGTTACAAAATAAAGAAAGTTGCGCGGAACATTAGAAAATTTAAGAAAGTTTAACCAATTCGAATTCAAAATTCATAGTTAAGACAGGACAACGTCTGTTGGGTCAGCTTGTATATTATATATATTTTTAAGAATATGCATTTTTTTCTCTCTTTCGTCCCATTATTATTTGTTCCAAAATGGGGAGTAGGGCTCCCCATTTTGGAACAAATAATAATTATAATATTACAGGTATTTCTATTTTATGGAATAGAGCAGTTAACTTGGAGAAAACTTGTTTCAATACATACATGGATAAAATTGAATCGTCGATCAATGAGAACCCAAAATCCTTTTGGACGTATGTCAAGAGCAAAAGAAACTCCGGTACTTTTCCGAAGGTAATGCATTATGGTGATGAGACCGCAGGTGAGATCAGCAATTTGTTTGCAACCTATTTCCATTCAACTTTCCAGGAACCTAATCCTGTGCCCTCTACTTCCGGTGGTACTAGCGTTGAAACTAATGTGTCATATATCAACTCGATTGGTGTGTTTCATTCTCAGGTTTTAAAGTTTAAAGTTAAAGGCCTTAGACTTTTCCAAATTTGGTGGTCCCGATCTTTTACCTCCAGTATTTATTGTAAATTGTGCCGACAGCCTAGTTGTGCTACTGTGTATTGTATTCAGGCGGTCACTTTCAAAAGGTACAGTTCCAAAAATTTTGATTTCGGCATTTGTTACTCCAGTTTTCAAAAAAGGTAATGAATCGGATATCTCAAATTATCGACCAATACCTAAGATATGTCTGTTCTCTAAAATCCTTGAACGCATTGTGTTCACTGACGTATATGAGGCTATGAAGTGCAACTTTGGTGATGAGCAGCACGGCTTTCTCAGGAAGCGTTCCACTACATCTAACTTAATTTTGTCGCATGAATTTATATCCGAGGGTATGGAACAGCGTACGCAAGTTGACGTTATTTATACTGATTACAGTCTTTGATCGTATTGACCATGGACTGCTAATGGAGAAGCTATTAAAGGCCGGAATACATGGAGATTTGTATCGGTAGTTCTCGTCTTATATCGATAACAGAACGTAGGCTGTGGTGCTTCAGGGGTACACATCTGAATGGTATTCTGTCCCATCTGGAGTTCCTCAGGGTTCTATTTTAGGGTCCTTATTATTTACTATATTTATTAACGATGTGAAGCATTCTTTTAAAACTTGTTATATTTTACTTTATGCTGACGGTATGAAGGTTCATAAAACTATACGAAACATCTGATACACTCCTGTTACAAGCTGATTTGAAAAGATTTGAAGAATACTGTCGACGTAATAGGCTTGAGTTGAATGTTGCAAAATGTTTTCACACTTACAAACTGAACTGCTCTTCGATCAGCATATTAATCCCATAGTGAATAAGGCGTCGAGAGCACTTGGTTTCATAATGAGAACTTCAGCATGTTTCCGATCACTAAAACCGATCAAAGTCTTGTATTGTTCGTTCGTATGCAGTCACCTTGAGTATGCAACACAAGTCTGGAACCCTCAGTACAAGATCTACAAGTCTCGTATTAAGAAACTAGGAAAGGAAAAAAAAATCTTAGTAAAGTAACTAGAATACAGGGCGAAACAAATATCTGTTGATTACAGTCACCGATGCAGAAGGTACCATTTTCTACCGCTTGACCGTAGACGTCATATTAATGATATATGCTATTTGTCTAATATTGCAAATGGTTAAGTTGACTGTCCTGAACTTGTTTCAAAATTAAAGATACGCACTAATCAGATGGGGCTACGACAGCGACCACTTATACATGTATCCTTTGGAAAAACGGCGTAAAAAATGGCGTAATCCATACTTTCAGAGAGCCAGTCGAAGTTTAAACGAAATTTGTTGTGAACAAGGTATTGACCTTTTCTGCACCAATGCAAGCACTCTAAGGATGCTTTTAGCAAAGCCATTTTTTGTACCAGAGGCAGTTGCCTGCCTGCCTGCCTGCACTTGAACCGTTTATTGTTCAGATTGGCAATTTGAAGAAATTAGCTTAAGATTGAACGAAATGGACCAACTTTGAGGGAATAAATAACTAAATAGAATAGAATAGATAAGATTTATAAGGTATGTGCCTATGGAGGAGTAATAATTTTATATTTAACTGTGGAGGCTTGTAATTAGCAATTAAGTTATATTATTGTTATTATAATGATATTAGTCTAATAATTATGATCTAGAAACTGTAGGGAGGACTTGACTGGCTTCCGAATGTGAGACTGACTTTACAGCCATCAGGGCTTTAATGCCCTTCTGCCGACCCAGCTCAGGACATGCCTTATCATTTACATAATGATTGTCACTACAAGATGAACATAAAGCATTGTCAGGGGAGATTTGGCATCCTTCACCTGGGTGCTCTTGGGCACATTTAAAGCATTTGGGTTTAGAACGTCATAGGGTTCTTGTTTGGCCAAAACGTCAGCAGTTGAAGCACTGAACTGTAGGATACATGTACCTCTGAACTGGCTGAGTAAGCCCTTTTTGGTAATATTTGTACATCCAATGTAAGAACGACGGATTGGGTGGGTTTGCACTCTGTAATTCCAAGAGAAGTCACCTTCTGGTTCATTTTACTAGCCTTTATAACTGGGCCGCATCCATCAGGAACCTTGATATTCTCTATGCTTGTCGCAAATAAACTCTTTTTCTTTCTTTCTTTCTTCTATGACTTCTGCTTCTAACCATTCAGTTGGTATGCCTCTTACGAGACCCATACGTGTGATGTTGAATGGGGGAATAGAAGCCATATAGTTATTTTTTTCTAAGGTACGACTAATCAGGAAACTGTTGGCATTCTGGTAAGACCTAAACTCGAGCTTGGTTCTTCCGAAACGTTTCATACTACCTAGGGCAATGTTGTTGTAATTGTTTTGTTTTAAACAGGTACCAGAACAGTGCCTGACGTTTGGCCATCTTTATAAGAGACATGTACCACAACGTAGGGTGGATTATCCCTTAAAGACTAGGTTTGTCTAACATAATTTTTTTTTGGTCATTAGTAACTGTGGTCAGGTAGGAAGTAGCCACTCTTTTCCCACTAGCGGATTCAGTGTCAATTTTATCTAAAAGTACATTGTCTTCGGGGAGAGTAATGTTTAAAATCGGGGGTTTTTGGAATCCATTGTAGATAGTTGGTCAAATCTTTAAACTTACAGATTATCTTAAAACCAAACTTGGCGATAAAACACAAACACAAAGAATAGTCTCGATTGAAGTTCACTCTAATAAAACTTAAATCGAAAAAAATCGTAACACAAACAGAAGCTCGACTTTCTTTCCCGCCTTTTCCCTTCGAATCATCAAGTGATTGTTGTTTGTTTTTTCAATTTTATTTTGTTTGACTTTTGTCTCTGTCAAATTAGTCTCTGGGATTAAAAAAACGAACTTAAGGCCAGCACCTCCTTGCAGAGTAGTTAGCAGTTATATACACTCTGGTGTGCCAAGCCGTTGATGTTTCAGTGGGGTCATCAGCCGTGGCTCCAACGGGTAAGCCAGTGACTTACCCGTTGGAGCCTTTAATATTATGTCATACAATCAGCACTTCTACGAATATTAGGTACATTATGTACAGCCAAGCCACTACTTTCTACCGAGATGTACGGGGTTTGTAGAGTTAAACCTTCTAGGGCTATGAAGCTTGGCTAGGCTCGAGATCTGAGGCCCAATTCCACAACTTTTTATTAGCCTTCTGATAACTTTTTAACAGTAAAAGCGAAGTTTTAGCAACATAGTCATAATCATCAGGGATCATAGTTACTGATTACGGCCCATTTTCTACAAAGTAGTGCGAAGCGGAGAGTTAACAAAATATCAATATCGATTTATTATGTATAATAATAGCGCGCCCGCGCGCCTGCAGGAACATAAATACATAGGGGCGTACGTTGCTATCACTTTTTCAGCAGGCGCACGTCCGACTAAGTCAAGCTATACGAAGGAACCCAACGGGTGGTCAGGGCTGTATAACCTTGTGACCGAATCAAATACCCAAGAGTCTTAAAATGCGGTAAACGTGGTGGTTGTGCGGAGATAAGGTGAAAAACTGTCTTATTGTAATGTTCAAAAAGTGCTGGCACTCAGCCTAATTTGAATAAATGACTTTTGGTTATGATTTTTTGTAACTGTTTCTAGTATGGTAATATGTTGACAGGTTGTTTGTCGCTATAGAATTAAACCGATCTGGCATCCTCAAATATCTCGGCTCTTTAGGGCACTAAATGCCCTGATATTTTTTGTATGTTAAAGTGGCTTTTCTTTATACGGTATGTAGGTACTAGTTGTGCGCCGCGAATTTTCAGAAAAAAAGTACATTTTTGACCTTGACCACAGTTTCCCAGTTACTGGGTTATGGAGCTCGGATAGGCAGTCGCTTCATGTAAAATACTGTTATTCAGCTACATGAGCTGCATCCGAGTAGACTGATAGCCAAGCCCAACATCGTTGGGAAAAGCGTAGGCAGATTGATGAAGTACACAGCTCGTTTCTAAAACCTTCAAATATATTTCCAGTGTTACCTACTCAGCTGTCAAGTTTTTGCTTACATTACCATAGGCCTCGTAGAAGCACCTTCGCCAAGCACTTAGTTTTGAAACACACATCTCACCGTGTAAACTTAGGCGAAATAAGTATGAAGTACCTATCTTGTTTGTATGGATTGAAGGCTCACTTCATGTTCACTTCACCTTAGCTTTCACGGTGAGTACTGCAGTTCACATGCTGCATAATAAACGAACCGAAACAGTAGCCAAAGCAACCCTTACTTAGATGTAAATTCATAAAATTATGTTTATACCACGAAACCTACTATGTAGGTACAGCGGGTTGAGCACGAACTTCTGTGTAATTGCATCGACAACGTAAACGTATCCTTCGACAATTATTTTTGTATGCAATATTGTTCAGCGCCATGTGTGCGTATTTGGAACTAAATAATCGGTAGCACAAGTTTCTGACAACCACCTTCGTATCGACTTTACGCATTAACGTTGCGTAAATGAACCAAATTGTATAGAAACCGGTAGTACTAAGTTGTGTAGTTTTGACTTTCTCGCTAGCTGGGCCACTGTCACGTTAGAAACTTAACTATTCACTGACATTTTCTTGGCGAGACAGTTTACGACAAACAATTTTCTATATTTATTTTGAAATTAAGAAGAAGGCGTGCTGTCTATTTATCATTCGGTCTTCTATACACATAAAGATTCTTGGAGAAGATGTAAAACGAGGTAGGAAAAATATTAATTTTCTTTGTATACACACGGAATAGTTTCTCATAAAAAAAATCTGTACATGTTATTCATGCGAATCACACATAGAACGGCCCGGCGCCGCCTGCGCGCTTTCGTGAAGTTCGTTTCTATGTGTTTCCTCCCTCGGTATATACAGCTCAATACATTGCACTTCCCTATTCACGACAATTTAAGATTGAAAATTTCTTAACTTATACCGTCATCACATAACTTCGTCATCTTCTTCATCAGGTTTGTGAAAATGTTTGCAGTAGCTATTTAAATGGCAAGAACTTGTAATCATAAGCCGTGTTCTACAAGCCTATCGATGGTGGCTACAGACCGGTGCTTTACAAAGGAGAGAAGCAGGATGAATGTGAAATAGAACAACTTCGCAGCATGACAATTGCTTTATTGTGAAGACCTGCAATTATACCCGCCATCTTACCAAGAGTCGTTACACCGTACTGCCAGCGCACTGTGAGAGACTCTCCTTCGAAAAGAATTCATCAAATCCTAGATCAAATGAAAGGCTTTTGTTTGTACAGCCCATTTTTATTTTTATTCCGAATATTAATGGAAGAACTTCGTGCTACCGATTATTTAGTTCCAAATACGCAAACATGGCGCTGATCAATTTTGCATGCAAAAATTGTCGAAGGCGATACGTTTACGTGGTTGATGCAATTGCGCAGAAGTTCGTGCTCAGCCCACAGCGCACAGTTAGTTCCCTATTAACGGCCCCATTTATAAAAAACTGTAATGCCATACATTTTATACTAGTTTAAGTACTGAGTAGTAGCTTAAATTAAAATCTCCAGAGAAAATTTGTATAAAGGACCAATTCAAGGGTGGCCTTCAATCCTGACGCATATTGCCAATTGGTAGGTACCTATTTAAACTAAGCATAATGTTATCTTTATATCGGCCTTTTGCCCTATTCCAGCTCCTGGTCAATCCATGTTTCGTATTTTACCTAAATCCATTCAGTCTTTGAGGCATGATTGATGAAACATCTACATCATACTATCCATACATACAAACTTTCACTTTTAATACTTATTCAATAATGTAATATTATTGTTTTAATTAACTAAACGACGAAGTCGAGGTTTTGTGGCTATTAGTGAAAAACACACTAGCAGACAGACAAACAGGGGCTGTTGTTTTGGGTGTGAGGTACAATTTCCACGAGTGAGAGAATCGCCACTATCATTGGGTCCGTAGTCCGCCTTGCTATCATTGGGTGATTTCCACTAGATGATCAATTATTCTTCCGCCGGCGTATCGCCACGATTTGCTTTTCTTTGCGTCAATATCACTCGTCGCATCTTCGCGACATTATCACCGTGTTGCACACTTTTATGAATTCTATAGAGTTGCTATACATTGATTGAAGTGGCTGGACAATAATATTGCCACGATTCACTCGCTCATGCAGGTGCACCTAAGGATAAAAATGAACACAAAGTTGTTTCCAAATATTGTTTACTTACGATTAATGACTTCCCAGAAACATTGACTATTTGAAAAAATACACACACGATGGGAAATGTTCACACTATTACCAAACTGTATTGCCTTTAAAGCAAATAAACACAATGTTGCCACTTTTTGGAATAATATAAAATATTTTTTTCTTGAAATGTCCTTTTTGATCGAAGTAACACACAAACCTGCTACAGCATTCCTCAAACCTCCAGAGGGACTCATCTCCAGGCTGCTGAGTATCCTAAGGCGCGAATGGAGGGGGAGGAGCACCGAATGTGCGCGAACCGGGTGGACATTCGCTTTATACTTTTTTTTTCTTCTGTTAGATTTATCAGGTTTCTGACAGGGTTTTATCTGGAACATTTATAGACATGTCGCTACAGGGATAGTCTTTGAGTACCGGCAGAGATGGACATGAGTCATTTGTAAATTCCGGGTTCATAGCTACGTAGTACTTGACAGCGTCTTCCACTGTGTACTCGGGCTCAGATTGCAGTGGAGGCTTATTCCTTTTAATCCTGAATTCTGACTGTGTCTCATCATCATACTGATAACCATTGTACTGGTAGGATTCTGATTCGAGTTTTGGTGCTGGCTTGGTTTCGGTCTTGGGTTTGGATTCCTGTTCTAGAATTCGGCCTGCTAGACAATAATTTTCTCCTGGTTCTATTTGGCACACTCCTCCGGCAGGACTTAGCACTTCTACTCCCGGGCTAGAGTTTGTCGAGGAGTCTTCGCGACAATAGTATTGGCTGCCCATGGACCTGGTCTCTGCCATTGGTCTCACTGTTGCCTTTGAAACTGGTGGCCGATTCTGCTCGCGTTGGGATGGTGTTTTCTTAACTGATATTTTCTTACTGCTACATTCCCAATCCATTTTGTGTCCTTTTGTATACTTATTTCCATAATTTTCATCATCACCTGAAAGTATTAGGTTGCAAGGTAAGAACATCATCTACATTTTAAGTCTGGCCACACCGAAATGTATGTGATTTGACACAGTGAGCATATTTTAGCACTAGAACAAAACGTTTTGAAGTATAACATGCGGTGCTGTTGGCTTCGTGTAGTTGGTACATACAGGTAAAACACACTGAAGCCTAAGTGTGAAAATAACAAAACACATAAATCACAAAAACTGTGTTGCCGCGCTGAAATGTGATGTTTACAGAATGTGTACTATCAATAGGCACTAGATTCAAGCTAGATGATATGTGCGGCAGCGCCCATATAGCACTCAACGTTTCAGTAAAGCACACAGTCCGGATTTTCAGCTTCATAAAAGTCCACTCCGTGACTGTTTTTAAATAAAATTTACTGTCCAGAAACTGACTAGGTACTATTTAATTATTGTACAGAGTGACATCACAGAACGCGTTGGGGAGTAAGCAAAAAATCGTGGGACAATATATAAATGAAGGTGCCCAAAAGTTATGAAGCATAATACGATTTCGTTTGCAAAACACAAAAGTATGACATTAATGAAGATTATTTTTTGCATTGCATGGAATACTGCTCTCATTTCTGGATTATTAACGAGATCCATCATACCACATTATTGTTCGGCTAGACTCCGGCCTGCCACATGGCAACAATAACTTACATTAGGTTGGGTTTGCATGACATAATATTTACAATTCGACGTTTTCGAGCAGCGGTGGTGTGGAAAAAACATATTACCTGATTGACTGAAAACGGTATCCAAAGCTTGAGACTTATTACAGATTCCTTGGACAGTTGCTGGTTTATTCATTGGTTTATGAGAAGGACCACATCCTGTTGACTTCAAACTTAATTTTTCTCTAAGTACTTGTTCGAACATCTCTTTCATTTTTTCTGGACTGCATTGACACGGCTCCGACTGCTTCTTTTCCGAAAAACAGTCTGGCATCTTAGACTGCGTCTGTTCCGATACACGTTTGAACATCTTTAATTTGTTCGGTTCACAAACTGCTTTTGGCGAACTTGGTTCAGATAAACGTGGCGGTAAGGTGTCGCACGACGCCGACGAGGTGTCTAAAGGCATTTGAAGCATATCTGGTAGATGATGACGGCCAGGACGCCTGAGCCACGGAGTTGTTTCATAGGAACTCTCTGATGTTGGAGTTCTATTGATGGACACAAAAGATGCTTGTTGAGTCACGTCCACTTCGGGTATCGGGCGGTATCCGTCGCTGTTCAAGCCTAAAAATTATGTCAAGTAAGAAAAATAAGGTTTTGAAATTATTCAGATGTGAATTTCTCTGTTAATCATCTTCTACATGTAGTCCAGTTAATCTAGATTATATTTGTGTGTTATATCAAGTTGGACCACAGGGGATGAAAAATATATTCCAATGTGTAGGAAAGAATCCCCTGATTATCATATCAAAACGCTTAAGCTGCACGGGTATCGAAAAAAATATAATTAATTAGAAAGTAATGTGAAAAATTGAAAATACACTTTAATTATAGAATACTAGCTTTTGCCCGCGACTTCGTCCGAGCGTAATAGTTACTTTGGGCGGCCATTAATCACGCCGACAAATTGGTAAAATAAAATCTTGAAAAAAAAATGTTTTTTTGGGGTACCCCCGCAAAACGTAGTGGCGATGAATTTTTTTATGTATCCCGTGTCGTTGGGTCGTTAAAATTATTGAGGGTGTGCGAGTGTGCGATACCCATTTTTCCATCCAAGGATCCGTTTGCGAAATATTAAGCTTTAAAGAGCAAATTTTAAAAAAGTTAAAGGTAATGAATTTAGTTTCTGATGATCCTTCAACATCGGTCAATGTCTTACGTCGCAGAACTGGCATATCAAATCGAATACTCAAAGACAAAAACTGTAGTCATACCAATACAGAGAGATTATAGACTAGGGTAGCCTATAAAAATAGTGAAAAAAAATTATAGTAGGATAAAACTCATTGGAAAAGGAGGAGAAATTTATAAAAATTAAAGGAAAAATAATTTACGGGCGATCTGAGGTCGGGAAGGGGAAGTTAATAATTTAGTACAAACTTAATTTTGCACAAACAAATTTAGTTATCCTTACGATAAAATTGTAAAGGCATTATTAATTCGATTTTGTCTTTTCAGATTATCAGTATGGATGAATCTGTTTGTATAATCTGCAATAAGGCAGATGATAAGCAAGTGTATGAAATAAAAAAAGCAGATTTGAATCATTTAGTGGTGTCCAGCAAGAAAAGAATCTACATTAAATACAAAAAATATGAGACTGACATTTTTCGATTTTTTGCATTTTCTGAGTAGATTTACTATGGTAGCATATATTTTTTCTTTCACCATCGGAAAGTTGAGATTTCAACGAACAGAAAGCATACCAACTTTTTGAAAAAAACTGATATTTTGCCGGGTGAATTTTCGATTGAAAATTAGGGTGCTTTTTTTGATATTAATTCAAAATAAGGTGAAAAATAAATATTTCTAATCAAATAAATTACAGCGTATTTAGGACATAAAAAGGTAAGTTTTCACAAAATGTCGTGAAATAAAAAATTGTTTGTAAAAGATAAAAATAAAAAACCAAAAATTTGGTTTTTTGAATTTTTCACATACATTTTGAGGTTATGTGAAAAATGTGTGAATACAAAAGTTTTAGATCTTTTTATTACCTACAACTTTGCCATTTGACTTTTTTCCATAGGACTTTTAGTTTTGCCGGAAATCGAGATAAACCGTTTCTTACCCTTAAAACTCACCCCCTTCCCCTTCCCGACCTCAGATCGCCCGTAAATCATTTTTCCTTTAATTTTTATAATATTCTCCTCCTTTTCCAATGGGTTTCATCCTACTATTATTTATTTTGGTTTCAAAAATTATCGACACTGGTCTATTATCCCTTAAGAGTTCAAATTTGTGGAAAAATGCTACGCAGAATAACAGAAGACTAAATAAAATATTATATCAATCTGCATAACTGGCAGCTAGAACACCCGCATCTCATAAGGCAAGACAGATCATATCGAATCGGAATCAGTCATGGACAGATAATCATAATACACCCGCATCTTTACATATGCAGACGAAACTGCTATATTTGTCTGGGGTCCGAACTGGCACACAGTTAAAGAGAGAGCAGAATTTGCACTATCCAATGCAACCTAACCAAAACGCAATATGTTCCTTTCTCCATCAACAAAACTAGGACTCCACCGCAAGAATTTTCCATACAAGCGCACACTTGCAACGCACAGGCCGACTGCAACTGCAATTGCCAAAAAATCACTCGCGCGGAATGTGTAAAATATTTAAGTGTGTACTCCTAAATATTTTAGACATTCCGCGCGAGTGATCCATGTGTATGGATAGTGGCTTGAGGTGGCATAAACACATAAGTATATTTAATTCCAGACTAAGACGACTCATTCATGTGTTTAAAATGCTTATAGATAGTGCAACTATGAAACAACTCAGACTTGTATACTTGGCCTTATGTCAATCTTTTATACATTATTGCATCACTGTATGGGGAGGGGCCGCAAAGACATATCTGCTGAGTCTAGAAAGAGCACAAAGAGCGGTGCTGGAAGTGATGGCAAGAAAGCCCTACAGATATACAACATCTCAGCTGTACTCGGAATGGAAGGTCCTAACCGTTCGCCTACTCTTTGTGCTCATTACTAAATCATTCATTAAAAGATATGTTCCGTGCAAGACCATTTTCGCAAGGAGACAGTACAAGGTCATAAGTTGTAAGCTATACAACACCATAAAGGAACAGCTCAACATTACTTCTCTCAGCAAACACAAATTTAAAGGTAAAGTTTCTGAATGGCTTCAACTATTCGACTATCAGAAGACAGAAGACCGACGGGCATATACTGCGTAACATATATCATACACACACTCACACCATACACATTCACCCACACACACCAACACACATCTGTCGACCTTAATTTAAATAAAAAAAATAGATTATAGAATAAGAATTACCGAAAGTTGTCCTAAGAATATTGTAAGTCTACTGTAGCGACATTCAAACCTATGCATGTATTCGTATTTTATTATGTGATACTTCCTGCGGCTGAACACTCTGTTTCCCAATACACAAGCTCAAGCTTAGCTTGGAAATCAGTAGCAGTACCTTTTGTGCAATACATTATACGATGCATATGTTAGATTACCCTAACATGAACGTATTAACTGGAGACGATAAAGACATTTTCATTTTCAATCGGTCCACTCGAGCTCCCAGAAACATTGAATGCAGATAGATATTTAAGTTTTTTTGCGATTTTTCAGATGCAAGGGCTACTGGAAAATATCGCTCCTGAAGTCCAAGAAAATATGTGGATGAAACAGAACAATGGCTGTCCCGCTCACTATGCTACTAGAGTGCGAGAGCACCGAATCCAAACAGGTGGATAGGGCGTTTAGGTCCAATATTGTGGCCACCGCGTTCGCCACTCCTAAATCTTCTGGTTTTGTTTTATTGGGGTCGCTTAAAAGAAAAAGTCTACAAGGAACAAATCACCTCTTATGACCATTTTGAGTACTAGAAGCCAGAGCAGCAGCTAGGGAATCAACGAAAACTGGTTTGATCGACGACTTAAACGGTCGTTTATTCGACGTTGCGGAGCGGCTATGGGGGCCATTTTGAACATATGGTATAATTTTTAGTGTTTGTAATTATGTAAAAGATGATTAATAAATGATGACAATGAGTATGACTTGGTTTTATAATGCTTTGTTCAAATAAGTGATCAAAGTAAAGTTATTTTAAGTCGTTTTCAATTAAAGTTGTAATGACTTTTTTTTTCATTAATGGGACCTAGTCCTAGTAAACTATTTTTGATAAGTAATTTTTAAATGAATGAGCACTGAGTGTAGTAATTTTTTTTACAACCGTAAGTAAGTATTAACGTAACAATTTCAAAATGTATTTTAATGAAAATATCCTTTTTTTTATTAAAATTAGATATCTTTCTATTAGACAATAGGTTTTGTTATTGTGATAAGATTTTGAAATCGGTATTTAGTTGGCATTACTTTAAACTAGTGGGTACTGACAGTGTAGTACATTTTTTTTTTACAAAAATCACGTTTGAGTCTACATGAAATGTTCAAAATTTGAGCTAAAATTGAGAAGAACTGACTTTTTCTTGCAACCAAATTTGTAACAATAGGCCGAAAATTCGTAAAAAAAAAACAAAAAAAGAAATCTTCGGAACCATTCGGTAAAAATGATTAAAATTGTAATATTTTATAGTGTATTATCTGTTCTATTGAATCGTTAACGGTGGACCACTACTTATGTCACACCTTGTATAACTAATTTAAAAGGAAAACTGTCACTGCTAAGTAGGCTTAACAAGTTAACGAGTTATAGTCGACCAACCTATTAAATGTAACTGGAAAACTATAAATTTCGTCATAATTCCATAGAAAATGACTTCAATCCAAATGCGATTGTAACTTTGCAATCTTATAGTAAAGTAACCTATTTATTTTTCCATGTGTTACGACATGGGTTACTACGGAACCCTTCAAAGTGCGTGGCCGGACGCGCACTTGGCCGGCGTTTACAATATCTTTGTTTCAATCATTGCAATAGTCCTGCACCGACCGGGGATTACACTTGAGTGTGGACGATTATACCTGTATAAGCAACAGGTATAATAGTCCGTTGGTACTTCTATTTATCAAAGGTGTCAAACGCAAAGGCCCTCTGCGAGTTGGCTTCAACTCTTTGTATGCTTCCCAAAGGTTCAGCACCCTTCCCAAAGGCTCCGAGATTGTCTTAGAAAATAAACGTCTGCGACGCTCCTGGTTCAAAGTGGCTCAAACTCAAATTCATCAAATTACTATTACTAGACGGTCCCGGCGTTGCCGGAGTAGATACTAGCTAACTAAATATAATTTTAGACCAAGATCTGATGGAACTTACCTTGATTTACAAAATGTGGCGTGATCAGCTCAGAAACATATCGATGCTCGGGCTCATGGTAACTGCTTTCATGTTTTTTAGAAGGACAGTAACATGGCCTATCCAATGTGGTGTCAGTGCTAACCCCATGACACAGTGGTATGTTTTCGTCAGATGTAGTAATCTGACAAAGTTTATTTCGAAGATTTTCTTTTTTTTTTAAACTGTGTGAACTCAGTAGTCTATGGTGGTATATGGTTTCTTGATTGTGAAAAGATCCTTCGGACTTCTCCATTCCTTCCATGCAGTACTTTTTGCCTTTTGCAGATATTTTCAAGCCGCAAGTCACCGTGCTAGAAGAATTTCTTCTAGAAGCACTTTCTGTAAACCAAACATTACTTTTTATTTTTTAGTTAAAAGTTGTCATGTTATTGTTTGTATTTCGACTAAATCAGACTACAAACTGATTTGCTCTCTAACGGCCGGTTTCAACCAACAGTAGCTGAAACGTCATGTTACAAAGGCAAAGATAACGTTTCATCTACTGTTGGTAGCTAATTTGACGGTTGGTTAAAGGTTAATACGTTATTGAGGCCGGCCGTATAACTATTGCTCATCCCCCTATTAATTAACTCGTCGTAAAGTTATGATCGTAAAAGAAACTAAAGCTAACCAACGTAAAGTGTAATGTCATTTATAATTTATTTAAACAACTTACATTTAATATACATATACTATACATACTTACAGATAATACTTTGTTCCTATAAGAAGCATACTTTGGGCGCATGATATCAAATTATTTTTGTATACCAAATATTGTAAGACCATTATTTGAAAAGAGTAACTAAGGACTTTCTTGTCCGTCCTTTCCCATGACAATCTACCTTACCGAATGGACAGTAGGGTCATTATTTTAACTGAAAATGATGGCGTTCAAAAGTGCCGTTTAATGGCCTAATTGAAATAAACCCTTTCAGTTTGATTGATTTAATTAGTAGGACTTGTAAGTTATAATAAAATCATGTTCAAATTAGTTATGTAATTACTGGTTAATTATTTGTAACGTTTCTCATACCACCATTTCGTTTAATAGAACTCACATTCATAACAAATGGAACGAACTTATTATCCCAAATCTGATGGGGTTGCATATGGATATTATCTAGGGCCAGAGTACAAGACGAATCAAACGAAGCCAAACTCGATGCGGTTACGTTGTTTCATTACGGAGATCCTATGGCCACCTTCCAGCTTCATCATCAAACCCTGGATACCATCTAGAGACAAATTACTCGTAAAGACGAATCATACGAGCCCAAAATCGATGGGGTTATGTCGTAATATAACAGAATTCCTATGGCCACTTTGCAGCTCCATCATCAGACCCTGGATAACCCTCAAAGACAAAATAACCGTTAAGACGAATCAAACGGATCCAAACTCGATGGGGTTGCGTCATTTCATTACAGAATTCCTATGGCCACCTTCCAGCGTCATCATCAGATCAGCTCCATGTCATCCTAATATTGCATTGTCACGCGATATACATATGCGTGCAAAATTTCAGCTCAATCGAAAACCGGGAAATGTATCAAATTCAACTTGCAAGTGTGAATACAGACAAACATCGGGACAGGTGAAACTAAATAAAAACTTGTGAAAAAAATAACGATAATTACAATAATACAATTAATAGTAAATACTTATTAGGCTTTAGAATAAATTTGTTAATTAAAATTACGGTAGCGTGTTATTAATATAGACATAACAAAACAAAAGAAAACAGGCCAAGTGCGTGTCGGGCCACGCACAGTGTAGGGTTCCGAAGTTTTCATTCTCTAACTATGACAGAAAATTAAATAGGTATACCTATTCGCTTAACATAGTGGCCGAAATTCGTCTTCGTCATATTTTTTTGGGTTCCGTATCTCAAAAGGAAAAAACGGAACCCTTATACGATCACTTCGTTGTCCGTCTATCGGTCTGGTACAACCTATTTCTAAGGAACGCGTGAAGATTTCGTGTTGAAAAATTAATATCAAATAAATAGGTTTGTTGCCCCATGAAGCTTTAAAAAAAGTAGCTTCTAAGTCAACGCAATAAAAAATTAAGACTATTTATGCATAACTTTTGCGACATATTTTGATAACACAAGTAAATCAAAACCTACAGGGTACTTCCCGTTGACCCAGAATCATAAAAGGAAGATGCCAATTTTGGTCCCACCTTCCAATAGCTTCATGCAATACATCGTCGGAAACATATTTTTGAGCTGAACAAAAATTTCTATGACGCCAAGTTCCAAATGTGAGTCCGTTCCGAGTTATGATTAAATAAACATGTCAGTTTAAGAAAAGATAAGCAATAATGGATTTTACGTAATAAATTGTTTTTTGTGCATAATACTCAGTAGATAGTAGTACTTATTGTAAGCATCCATGTCGTACACGCTCACACCTTTTTACCCAACTGCCCCCGAAGAAGCATAATATTTTTCGAGAGTATATGAATGTAGGTACATAAATGTGATATGTGTAGGTACCTGAGTATGTATATTTATTATGTACTCCGCGGGGAAATCAACAGAATCTGCGCTGCACGGCGTACTTTCAAAGATCGAATGCGCCATAAATCACAAATGATCCTCACTGGCTGTCTTCATTGACAACGAGGGCGCATTTGACAAAACCATGTTCCAGAGTAGCAGCACAGCTAGGCATGTCGATTCATTTAAAAAAATATCGATTTCCGATTCTTGTTTAAAAGATAGATTTTCGATTAATCGAGTCAATTTCAAATACGACTAATTGCCTAATAAAGATACAGGACATTATTGATGACCATTTACTGCAAATACAAGTAATTGGGCTGAGCCGGTCGGAAGATCTAATGAACTGTCAATCTGTCATTATCAGTGTTGCCAGTATCCAATAGTCAAAAGTTACACGACACTACACAAAAAAATAAAATTTTGATGTCAAAAGTAACTTTAAAATTTTTATATTTTTTGGCTTCCCTCTTAACGACCGTATGATTCTCATATCAATATAGCATTTCGTACATGAAAATACTGTGCAAATACGGTACTATACCTTCGGAAGCGTTCATAAATATTTACTTTACTCTATGATGCGTTCAAATTATTTACCAAGTACTACTACTACTTGCTTTTGCGTCCGACAACAGCAAAAAATTAAAAAAAACTAAATACCGCAGCCAATTGATGGATCGGTCCGATTCGGGAGGTTTATGAATCGATTCATTGAATCGATGGTAGGGTTCAAAATCGATCTGAAAAATCGATTATATTACTCTAAATAATCGATTTTTCGATTAATCGATTTCAAATCGACATGCCTAAGCACAGCCCTCGCAAAACACTATACTAATTGACCATGACCACGTAAATCGATGTCTGGGAGAACATCTTTTTAAAATAGATTTGGATGAAGTTTTTTTTATTTTTGTTTTTTTTTATGCAAAATCTACACGAAATATATTTACAAAATTTTTGTCAAACTGCATAACAGTTTGTCGGCAGTGGTTCTCGTTAACAATTCTAAAAATTTTGTTTTACAAACATATGTGTGTGTTGCTAAAACTTATCTAAGTTAAATTAAATTAAAATTACTAAACCAATTATTACGAATTTAATTTACTTAAATGCAATTTTATAACCAACTGCTACAAAGAGGACTACGGGCACAATGACAGATAGTTTTTCTTTAGAATTTTCCTAAGTTGGTATTTGGATTTTACACATTTTATCAACTTCGGTGAGCTACTCATTTACTAACGTCGGTGTTATGTATTTCCTTGTGTGTGTATTAAATTGTTCAGACAAGTTATTTAATTTACTTTTAGCATGGACAGTTATGTTTGTCCTTCAGTCTTATTAATGTTTTCGTCCAAGTATTGTCCAATTGTCCAGTACTTTCACAATTTTAGCAGATAATATTAATAATTTCTCGGTATCGGTGTATTGTCATGGTATTCAGTGTAGCTCATAACGAAAATGAGCTCGAAATTATTCAATTTTCTGCCATGGTTTAGATACAGAAAATTTCGGAACCTTACAATGTGCGTGGCCCGACACGCCCTTGGCCTGTTTTTTGTTTACTTTGTCTTTATACTGTCGGCTGCAAACCTCATTTCCAAAATTATAATATTTTAACACTCCCCAGTATATACATATTAGGAACCTGCAAATTTGTTCGTTAATATCAGGAATTTTATACAAAGCGCGAGGACATACAATCACGTTACACACTCCGACACAAATCAAGACTAAACATTTCAAATTCTCGACTAAAAATACATTCAACAAGTCCGTATGTTCATAAAAATATATAACAAACTACCTGAACTAATAAAAAAGGAGATGAAATAAACATATTAAAAAAAATAAAACAAAATTTAATTGAAATATGCTATTTTAGTAAAATCGAATATTTAAATGATAAAATATAAGGTATAAAGAGTCCCTAATATGGTATTATTGGATTTATTTTAAATATAAGTTTAGCTATTTAAAGCTTCCTCTCTCCTACATATATTTGTTTTTTGCTGTGCCCGACAGGGTCCATAATGATCACAATTTTGAATTTCTTTTTTAAATTTACCATCTAAGTACACATTGTGGAATGCAAATAAATTATTGAGTATTATACAACTTGTAACGAAGAAGATACAGCAATTGTAAAATACCCTTATCGCTACTAACTACACCTAACTAACTGTTTTGATCTCTCGCCATTTCAAACGTACTCTCTTTTCTAATTCAAAATCATTGGATATCTAACATTAAACCATATAAATCCATCCTATAGAAGTGCTGATAGAAGGGTAAGGACATTCTATTGGAATGTTTACATACGAGACATAATAGCTTACCTGTTTTTTTGATTTCACGTTGATTCCTATTGGGACAATGTTTAGATAACTGGATGCATATAGAAGGGCAATTCGACGAGATTTCTGAATCATTATCGTCTGACGTGGGCACTACCACAAATATTGAGGAAGCATCAGAAAATTCGTTCTTCGATAGAAGCTGGTCAACCATTGATGTTATATCATGCTCACTGTCCAAATTGCTGATGACTATGACAGGTTCTCCATTGTTAGTTTTCCTTATACTTGTATTTTGTTTGCTGTCCAGAACTGTTTCAGACACCAAGTAGCTGAGGTAATCGTTTCGTTTCCTCGTAGTCCTCTCTTTGTAATCTTCCTCGTGATCGGCTTCATATTCTGAGTTCCCTGTGTACGCTCTGTCAAAACGTGCCACACTCACTTGGTGTTCACTTTCGGTACTGGAAAAGATTGGATAAATGATCACATTTTGATATAAAAACCTAATTTGTATGCACTGTTCAAAATATTAAGACAGAACAACTAAGATAGATACTCTTATGGGGTGCCTACTTGCGTATTTTCTGTACAGTACACTAAAGAAGTTACCAAAAAAATATATAAAACGTAGAGACCATTCCATAGGGTGTTATTCCATTGTAGGGGTACAATGGATGCAGACATCACTAAAAGCGATTTTATTAAGACTACCTTCGGATAGTTTTGAGAAAGGAAAAGAGAGACAATACTGTACAGTGTATATAGTGTAGGTACTTATTATTTACATATACAATACATACATATTAAAAGAAAAAGTCAAACATAGGAACCGTTCGCCCTAGTTTAGTAAGTCAATTTATTGTCAGTTAAAATTATTAACTTTATACAGTTAACGAAGCCTTTTGGCACCTTTATTAATTTAGGTTGAGTTCACTTTCAAATTTCCTTTCAGGACTTGGTTGGACTACATTTAATCCCCATGAGTGTAATAAATTAACAATCTCTGATAAAACTTAAAGGGGTGTAATTGTTTTCTGCTGAAGCTGACATTGTAAATTGTGACAAAGTTGCGGCGCTCAATAAACATGGCAGGCATATTATTATTTATTTATTTATTTATTATATACTTTATTGTACACCTCATAATAAGAACAGGACAATCATACATAAAATAAGTGCACAATGGGCGGTCTTATCGCACAAGGCAATCAATAGAAGAGAAAATCCAGGGATATAATGTTGTTCTTAAACTCTAAAGTTGCTGAGACTGATATGGGCTTAAATCCCAGAGCTGCCAGATCTCTTTTATTTTCTCATTACCAAAATATGTGGGATAGAGTAGTGAGTATGTACTTTTAACATATCTACACATACCTGCTAGCTTGGACCGACGACGGTCGATTTTCAGGTATCAGAGGCTAAAGCCAATAAATAAATCACTTTTTTTTTTAAGTCTAGGTGCTGTTTTTATGCTTGTTTTACGCAATATTGTTAAATTAAATAATATTTAAACGACTGATTAATCATTATAATAGTCTAAGAGCTTGTCGCAACCTCGAGTGAGATCCTATTAAAAAAGCTGAAATTTGTGCATATACTTAGTAAGTGCAAATAACGAAAGCAACTTTGAAAATCAGAAAAAAAAATTGGCCGTCGGCCCAAGCTGGCAGGTATGCTTAATGATAATAGTACATACTAACACTACTCTATCCCACATATTTTGTGAGTGAGAAAATAAGGGAGGCCTGGCAGCTCTGGGATCTCAGTCAATAGTTTCATTTAAATTTGGAAGCAAAGATGTAATTTTGCAATATTTGATTGTGTCCTGTACTGTACCCTATTAATTTGTATCTACATAGTTGCATCTTTTAAAAAAGTGCCAATTTACGATCTTGCTGGTACAATATGGAGGCAGTTTCACCGAGCACCGCCGCTTTGAAGAAAAACCAAATGGTGATGATTTGTTTGTGCTACTAAGGTGCTATGGCTTCATTGCTAAATCAGACGTGTTGGTGTGTAACTGTGAGTGTCACTTCAGAAAGCCATTTTAAAACCAGTGCTGGGTGTCTGACGCCCAGCAAACGCTGAGATGGGTAACCATCTCAGCTTTTGGTATGAGCACACTCAGCACTATTTTTATGTATTTTTGCAATGTCATATTGTTATTTTAGTAGTTTAGAGTAATTAAATATTGTAATATAAAAATAATATTGAACAAAAAACAAACTGAACATCCAAGTTTCGTTTTATCATAAAGGTTATTGTGCTAGTCAATGGCTTTAGTTTATAGTTACTTTCATTTAAAAAAAAGAATTTACCTCATCATTGTGTCATTCCCATTGTAGTCAACTCTTTTTGGAAATAGCTCTGCTTCTTCAACTGTACTGTCAGTAAAATGACCCGTGGAAACCGGATTGTATAAAAACTGAGTGGAACTCGATGCGTAGTAACTACTGTTAGAAAATGATATCACGCTTATCTCTTCCATGCTATCACTTGACACAGTGTTCAAGGATAGTGATGATTCGCTTTTTATTATGAGGATTGAATCAACGGAACATTCATGTAACATATAAGACGAGCTTTTGTAAATGTTTTCCGATTGTTCTAAACATCTAAAACTAGAATTGCCAACAAATCTTTTCGATTCATAGCTGTAGTTCTCAAAGGTAGAACTAACAGGTGAGAAGTTACTTTTATCACTTTCTATTTCGTTTATTCTGTCGCTAGTATAACTGTCATAATATCCGCTGGTGTTGGTGTATGAAGTATCTGAATTAAATTTTTCATTTTCAGGATTATCAATAATTATTTTAGTTTCATAGTTGTAGTTTTCGTAAGTAGAACTTTCGTAGTTGCTTTTATCACTTCCGATTTTGTCGGTACTATAACTGTCATAAGATCCACTAGTGTACGTGCATGAGGTATCGAAAACAACATTCAGGTTTTCAGCATTTCTAGAACTGTCAACAAATCTTTTTGGTTCATCGCTATAGTTTTCATATGTGGAACTTTCAGGTGAGTAGTTACTTTCTATTTCGTCGTTAGTATAACTGCCGCAAGAGGCGCTGGTGTACGTACATGAAGTATCAAGAGCAGTATTCAATTGATCAACATTTATAGGACATCTAAGTAAGGGACACGCATCGAACAAAGACTTTTTTAAATCACTTGTCTCAACCATATTACCAAGGGGATTATTAACAGTGTCACTAGATGAGTCACTGCCGTAGCTTTCTGTTACTGTTTTGTCATATAAAGTAATAATATTTTTTGGTGTTTCTAAGCTGTGGTTGCTAAACTGACTGGTAAACGAAGTAGCGCCATCCATTCTGCCAACAGTTACCTGTATACCCTCATTGTCAATAAAGGCACCAGCTTTAACGCCAGGGAGGCACTCGTTAGGACAATCGCATAAAGAAGATATGTCCGGAGATGTCACTCTAATCTTGACGTAACTGTGTTTAAATCTAATTTTCTTCTTATCACAGCCACAGCCACGATCACAAGTTGTTGTTTTAATAATGTCTTCAAACCTTTCGCTAATACCTGCGACTACCGACTTAGCACGTCGCTTTGATGGTGTAACGCCAATTTTTTTCGATTTCGTTTTTATTTCTCCTCTCTTTTCCGAAGGTGTTGGCTCCGATGGCAACCCAGTTTCAGCTCTAACTTTTTTAATTAGTTCCTTTTCAGAAGTAGTTTTACCTTCAGGCAATGGCAACCCAGCTTCGGCCAGTCCCTTTAGAATCCTCTCCTTTTCTCTAGCTGATTTTCCGGCAATAGGTGTTAACAGCCCTTCTGCTCTAGCCTTGCGGACTACTTCCTTTTCCGAAATAGTTTTTGCCGGTGGAGGCATACCAAATTCAGTTCTGATTTTCTGTATCAATGCTTTCTCGGAAGAAGTCTTACCTTCGGGTAGCGGCATTCCAGCTTCAACCCGACCCCTAATAATTTTTTCCTTCTGGTATGGTGTTTTTCCTTCCAGAGGTGTAAGTAAACCAGCGGCTGCTTCTTCTGCTTTAATTTTTCTTATCATAGCTTTTTCTGAAGCGGTTCTTCCTTCTGGTAGATATATTCCAGCCGCAACAATGCCCTTCACTATACGTTCCTTCTCAGATGGTGTTTTACCTTCAAGTGGCGTAACAATACCAGCAGCTTCAGCTCTACGCATCTTTATTTTTTCTGATAAAGTTTTAGGTTCAGGTGGTAGACCAAGATCTTTTCGAACTTTTTCCGCAATTTTTTTCTCTGATGATGTTTGAGATTCGGGAAGTGGTAAACCCTGTTCTATTAAGCCTTTTAATATTCTTTCTTTCTCTTTTGGAGACTTTCCGGTCAGAGGTGTTAACAAACCGGCTTCTTTTGCCTTTCGTAATTTTTCGGGAGTGACCTTTGATGGTACTTTAATTTCTGCTTTTACTTTATCTATTAGTTCCTGTTCCGAAGCTGTCTCTCCTTTGGGTAAGGGTTTTCCGGCTTTACGAAGACTCTTCAACACTTTTTCTTTTTCTGAAGTTGTTTCTGCTTCCCTTAATTTTTCTGATGGTCTCTTCTCTGCAGGGGGCTCTCCAGCAGTAATTTTTCTTACAATTTCCATTTCAGATAGTGTAGTAGGTTCCGGTAAGGAGACGCCCGCGGCCACTCTGCCTCGAAGAATCTTTTCTTTAACTGAATGTGTTTTACCTTCTAACGGAGTTAGCAGTCCTGCATCCTTTGCTCTTTTGATTCTCTCCAATGGTGTCGGCGATACGTAACCTGTGTCTGCTTTAATTTTTTTTATTAAGTCCCTTTCAGAAATGGTTCTGCCCACTGGTAATGGCAAACCTGCCGCTACTCTACCTCTAAGTATTTTCTCTTTCTGAGAATGTGTTTTACCTTCTAAAGGGGTCAAAAGACCAGTTTTTTTAGCTTTTCTTATTTTTTCTGATGGCGTCCTTTCGGGAACTGAAAAATCAGCTTTAATTTTTCTTATCATTGCTCTTTCAGAAGCAGTTTTACCTTGTGGCAATGGCAACCCAGATTCAGCAAGACCTCTAAGAATTATTCTTTTTTCATCTGGAGTTTTTCCTTCGAGTGGAGTTAATAAACCAGCTGCTTTAGCCTTTTTCAATTTCTCTGTCGTAATTGATAAAGGTCTCCTCTTTATTTTGCCTAGCTTGACTTTAGCTATTAGGGCTCTCTCTGATGCCGTTCGTCCTTCAGGCAATGGGATACCTCTGTCATGTAATCCTTGTAAAATTATTTCCTTTTCTTGCGGTGATTTACCTTCCAGTGGCTGCATTAATCCGGCATCTGCAGCTTTAGCGTACTTCTCTTTCATGGATGCAGTTTTGGGTTTCGGAGGAAGACCAAGGTCAGCGCGCACCTTTTCAATTATGTTTTTTTCAGAAGAAGTTTTACCTGCAGGAAGTGGTAGTCCTTGCATCGCTAAACCTTTAAGTATCATTTCTTGTTGTTTCGGTGATTTTCCTTCTAAAGGCGTTAATAGTCCTGCAACTTTTGCTTTATGCAGTCTCTCAGAAGGCGTTACAGACGGCACTCGTGTTTCCGCTTTTACTTTAGCTATTAGAGCTTTCTCTGATGCCGTTCGTCCTTCAGGCAAAGGGATACCCCTGTCACGTAAACCTTGTAAAATTTTTCGTTTCACTTGTTGTGATTTACCTTCTAGAGGTTGCATAAGTCCAGCATCTGCAGCTTTAGCGTACTTTTCTCTCATTGATGCAGTTTGAGGTTCCGGAGGTAAACCAAGATCTGCACGTAACTTTTCCAAAATCTGTTTTTCTGAAGCAGTTCTCGCTTCAGGCAGCGGCAGTCCTTCCATTGCTAACCCTTTCATTATCTTTAATTTATGTAACGGAGTTTTTCCTTCTAAAGGTGTTAGTAGCCCTGCAGCTTTTGCTCTTCGAAGTTTCTCAGATGGGGCACGAACTCCTGCTTTAACTTTAGCTATTAAAGCTTTCTCTGATGCCGTCCGTCCTTTCGGCAATGGGATATCTCTATCATGCAAACCCCGTAAAATTCTTTCTTTTTCTTCTGGGGATTTATCTTCCAGCGGCTGCATTATTCCAGCTTCTGCAGCTTTAGCATATTTATCTCTCATTGATGCAGATTTAGGTTCCGGAGGTAAGCCAAGGTCGGCACGCACCCATTCCTTGATCGCTTCATCTGAAGCCGTTTCTGCTTCAGGAAGTGGTAGTCCTTCCAATGCTAATCCTCTAATGATCTTAGCTTTATGTGACGGAGATTTTCCTTCTAAAGGTGTCAGTAGCCCTGCAGCTTTTGCTCTTCGTAGTTTCTCAGATGATCCACGAACTCCCGCCTTAACTCTAGTTATCAACGCTTTCTCGGATGCAGTTCGTCCTTCAGGTAATGGGATACCTCTGTCATGCAAACCTTTTAAAATGCTTTCTTTTTCTCTTGGGGACTTCCCTTCCAAAGGCTGCATTAATCCAGCATATGCAGCTTTAGCGTACTTCTCTCTCATTGTTGCAGTTTTAGGTTCCGGTGGTAGTCCTAGGTCGGCGCGTACCCATTCCTTAATCGCTTCTTCTGAAGCTGTTTCTGCTTCTGGAAGTGGCAGTCCTTCCATGGCTAATCCTCTCATTATTTTGGCTTTCTGTGACGGAGACTTTCCTTCTAAAGGTGTTAGTAGTCCTGCAGCTTTTGCTTTTCGTAGTTTCTCTGATGGTGCACGAACTCTCGCTTTAACTCTAGCTATTAACGCTTTCTCGGATGCAGTTCGTCCTTCGGGCAAAGGGATACCTATGTCATGCAAACCTTGCAAAATTCTTTCTTTTTCTCTTGGGGATTTACGTGCTAGCGGCTGCATTAATCCTGCATCTGCAGCTTTAGCATATTTCTCTCTCATAGATGCAGTTTTAGGTTCCGGTGGTAAGCCAAGGTCGGCACGTACCCATTCTTTAATCGCTTCCTCTGAAGCCGTTTTAGCTTCAGGAAGTGGTAGACCTTCCATTGCTAATCCTCTCATTATTTTAGCTTTATGTGAAGGAGATTTTCCTGATAAAGGTGTAAGGAGCCCTGCAGCTTCTGCTTTTCGTAGTTTCTCAGATGGTGCCCGCACTCCCGCCTTCACTCTGGCTATTAAATCTCTCTCTGACGCAGTTCGTCCTTCAGGTAATGGTATATCGTTGTCATGTAAACCTTGTAAAATTTTTTGTTTCACTTGTGGTGATTTGCCTTCTAGGGGTTGCATAATCCCAGCATCTGCGGCTTTAGCGTACTTCTCTCTCATTGATGTAGTTTTAGGTTCCGGAGGTAAGCCAAGGGCAGTACGTACCTTTTGCATAATCTCTTTCTCAGAAGCTGTTTTTGCTTCAGGGAGAGGAAGTCCTTCCATTGCTAATCCTTTCATTATCATTATTTTTTGTGATTTAGTTTTTCCTTCCTGTGGTGTAAGAAGCCCTGCAGCTTTTGCTCTACGTAGTTTCTCAGATGGTGCTGGCATCCCCATTTTCACTCTAGCTATTAAATCTTTCTCTGATGTAGTTCGCCCTTCAGGCAATGTGATTCCTCTGTCATGCAAACCTTGTAAAATTCTTTCTTTTTCTTTTGGAGATTTACCTTGCAGTGGCTGGAGTAATCCAGCATCTGCAGCTTTTGCGTGCTTTTCTTTCATTGCTGCAGTTTTCGGTTCTGGAGGTAAGCCAAGATCAGCGCGAACTTTATCAATGAGCTTTTTCTCGGATGACGATTTTCCTTCAGGAAGAGGCAGTCCTTCCTTTGCTAGTGCTTTTAATACCTTTTCCTTTTGTGAGGATGTTTTGCCTTCCAAAGGTGTCAGTAAGCCTGCAGCTTCAGCCCTTCGTAGTCTCTCAGAAGGTGCACGAACTCCTGCTTTCACTCTAGCTATTAAATCTCGTTCAGATGTAGTTCGCCCTTCAGGCAATGGGATTCCTCTGTCATGCAAACCTTGTAAAATTCTTTCTTTTTCTTTTGGAGATTTACCTTCCAGTGGCTGGAGTAATCCGGCATCAGCAGCTTTAGCGTGCTTTTCTTTCATTGCTGCAGTTTTCGGTTCTGGAGGTAAGCCAAGATCAGCGCGAACTTTATCAATGAGCTTTTTCTCGGATGACGATTTTCCTTCAGGAAGAGGCAGTCCTTCCTTTGCTAGTGCTTTTAATACCTTTTCCTTTTGTGAGGATGTTTTGCCTTCCAAAGGTGTCAGTAAGCCTGCAGCTTCAGCCCTTCGTAGTCTCTCAGAAGGTGCACGAACTCCTGCTTTCACTCTAGCTATTAAATCTCGTTCAGATGTAGTTCGCCCTTCAGGCAATGGGATTCCTCTGTCATGCAAACCTTGTAAAATTCTTTCTTTTTCTTTTGGAGATTTACCTTCCAGTGGCTGGAGTAATCCGGCATCAGCAGCTTTAGCGTGCTTTTCTTTCATTGCTGCAGTTTTCGGTTCTGGAGGTAAGCCAAGATCAGCGCGAACTTTATCAATGAGCTTTTTCTCGGATGACGATTTTCCTTCAGGAAGAGGCAGTCCTTCCTTTGCTAGTGCTTTTAATACCTTTTCCTTTTGTGAGGATGTTTTGCCTTCCAAAGGTGTCAGTAAGCCTGCAGCTTCAGCCCTTCGTAGTCTCTCAGAAGGTGCACGAACTCCTGCTTTCACTCTAGCTATTAAATCTCGTTCAGATGTAGTTCGCCCTTCAGGCAATGGGATTCCTCTGTCATGCAAACCTTGTAAAATTCTTTCTTTTTCTTTTGGAGATTTACCTTCCAGTGGCTGGAGTAATCCGGCATCAGCAGCTTTAGCGTGCTTTTCTTTCATTGCTGCAGTTTTCGGTTCTGGAGGTAAGCCAAGATCAGCGCGAACTTTATCAATGAGCTTTTTCTCGGATGACGATTTTCCTTCAGGAAGAGGCAGTCCTTCCTTTGCTAGTGCTTTTAATACCTTTTCCTTTTGTGAGGATGTTTTGCCTTCCAAAGGTGTCAGTAAGCCTGCAGCTTCAGCCCTTCGTAGTCTCTCAGAAGGTGCACGAACTCCTGCTTTCACTCTAGCTATTAAATCTCGTTCAGATGTAGTTCGCCCTTCAGGCAATGGGATTCCTCTGTCATGCAAACCTTGTAAAATTCTTTCTTTTTCTTTTGGAGATTTACCTTCCAGTGGCTGGAGTAATCCGGCATCAGCAGCTTTAGCGTGCTTTTCTTTCATTGCTGCAGTTTTCGGTTCTGGAGGTAAGCCAAGATCAGCGCGAACTTTATCAATGAGCTTTTTCTCGGATGACGATTTTCCTTCAGGAAGAGGCAGTCCTTCCTTTGCTAGTGCTTTTAATACCTTTTCCTTTTGTGAGGATGTTTTGCCTTCCAAAGGTGTCAGTAAGCCTGCAGCTTCAGCCCTTCGTAGTCTCTCAGAAGGTGCACGAACTCCTGCTTTCACTCTAGCTATTAAATCTCGTTCAGATGTAGTTCGCCCTTCAGGCAATGGGATTCCTCTGTCATGCAAACCTTGTAAAATTCTTTCTTTTTCTTTTGGAGATTTACCTTCCAGTGGCTGGAGTAATCCGGCATCAGCAGCTTTAGCGTGCTTTTCTTTCATTGCTGCAGTTTTCGGTTCTGGAGGTA
This sequence comes from Mamestra configurata, assembly GCA_002192655.3. NCBI lineage: Eukaryota > Metazoa > Arthropoda > Insecta > Lepidoptera > Noctuidae > Mamestra > Mamestra configurata. The sequence goes on along the minus strand of NDFZ01004710.1, from coordinate 49,178 downwards.
AGCCAAGATCAGCGCGAACTTTATCAATGAGCTTTTTCTCGGATGACGATTTTCCTTCAGGAAGAGGCAGTCCTTCCTTTGCTAGTGCTTTTAATACCTTTTCCTTTTGTGAGGATGTTTTGCCTTCCAAAGGTGTCAGTAAGCCTGCAGCTTCAGCCCTTCGTAGTCTCTCAGAAGGTGCACGAACTCCTGCTTTCACTCTAGCTATTAAATCTCGTTCAGATGTAGTTCGCCCTTCAGGCAATGGGATTCCTCTGTCATGCAAACCTTGTAAAATTCTTTCTTTTTCTTTTGGAGATTTACCTTCCAGTGGCTGGAGTAATCCGGCATCAGCAGCTTTAGCGTGCTTTTCTTTCATTGCTGCAGTTTTCGGTTCTGGAGGTAAGCCAAGATCAGCGCGAACTTTATCAATGAGCTTTTTCTCGGATGACGATTTTCCTTCAGGAAGAGGCAGTCCTTCCTTTGCTAGTGCTTTTAATACCTTTTCCTTTTGTGAGGATGTTTTGCCTTCCAAAGGTGTCAGTAAGCCTGCAGCTTCAGCCCTTCGTAGTCTCTCAGAAGGTGCACGAACTCCTGCTTTCACTCTAGCTATTAAATCTCGTTCAGATGTAGTTCGCCCTTCAGGCAATGGGATTCCTCTCTCATGCAAACCTTGTAAAAGTCTTTCTTTTTCTTTTGGAGATTTACCTTCCAGTGGCTGGAGTAATCCGGCATCAGCAGCTTTAGCGTGCTTTTCTTTCATTGCTGCAGTTTTCGGTTCTGGAGGTAAGCCAAGGTCAGCGCGTACCTTATCAATAAGCCTTTTTTCAGAAGCAGTTTTCGCTGCGGGAAGAGGGAGGCCTTCATTTGCTAGTGCTTTCAGTATCTTTTCTCGTTGTGAAGATGTTTTTCCTTCTAAAGGAGTCAGTAGCCCAGCAGCTTCAGCTCGTCGTAATTTTTCAGATAGTGGATGCACTCCCGCCTGCACTCTAGCTATTAAATCTTTCTCTGATGCGGTTCGCCCTTCAGGCAATGGGATTCCCCTGCCATGCAGACCTTGTAAAATTGTTTCTTTTTCTTTTGGAGATTTACCTTCTAGGGGCTGGAGTAATCCCGCGTCTGCAGCTTGCGCGTGCTTTTCTTTCATTGCCGTAGTTTTAGGTTCGGGCGGTAAGCCAAGATCAGCACGCACTTTATCAATGAGTCTTTTCTCGGAAGCAGTTTTCGCTTCGGGAAGAGGCAGGCCTTCCTTTGCTAAAGCTTTTAGTATCTTTTCCTTATGTGATGAACTTTTGCCTCCCAAAGGCGTCATTAGGCCTGCAGCTTCAGCTCTTCGTAGTTTCTCAGAAGGTGCACGAATTCCTGCTTTCACTCTAGCTATTAATTCTCTCTCAGATGCGGTTCGGCCTTCAGGCAATGGGATTGCCCTATCATACAAACCTTTTAAAATTCTTAGTTTTTCTCTTGGAGATTTACCTTCAAGAGGCTGCAATAACCCTGCGTCTGCTGCTTTGGCGTGCTTTTCTTTCATTGCCGTAGTTTTAGGTTCAGGAGGTAAGCCAAGATCAGCACGCACCTTATCAATAAGAAAAGTCTCAGAAGTAGTTTTCGCTTCGGGAAGAGGCAGGCCTTCCTTTGCTAGTGCTCTCAGTATCTTTTCTCTGTGTGAAGTTGTTTTACCTTCTAGAGGCGTTAATAGCCCTGCAGCTTCAGCTCTTCGTAGTTTCTCAGATGGTGCGCGTGCACCTGCCTTCACTCTGGCTATTAAATCTCTCTCAGATGCGGTTCGCCCTTCAGGCAATGGAATTCCCCTGTCATGCAGACCTTGCAAAATTCTTTCTTTTTCTTTTCGGGATTTACCTTCAAGCGGCTGGAGTAAGCCTGCATCTGCTGCTTTGGCGTGCTTTTCTTTCATTGTCGTAGTTTTAGGTTCCGGAGGTAAGCCAAGTTCAGCACGTACCTTATCAATGACCCTTTTCTCAGAAACTGTTTTGGCTTCAGGAAGAGGCAGTACTTCTTTTGCCAGTGCTTTTAGTATCTTTTCTTTTTGTGAAGAAGTTTTATCTTTCAGAGGCGTTAGTAGCCCTGCGGCTTTTGCTCTTCGAAGCTTTTCAGACGGAGCACGCACGATTCCTGTCATTTTGGCTATTAAATCTCTCTCTGATGGAGTTCGCCCAGTGGGCAATGGTATACCCAGATCACGTAAACCTTTCAAAATTTTTTCTTTTTCTTTTCGAGATTTACCTTCAAGTGGCTGGAGTAATCCGACGTCTGCAGCTCTGGCTTGCTTCTCTTTTACTGATAAAGTTTTAGGTTCCGGCGGTAATCCAAGGTCAGCGCGAACCTTGTCCATGAGCCTTTTCTGGGACGCAGTTTTTGCTTCAGGCAGAGGCAAGCCTCGCATTGCTAAACCTTTTAGTATCTTTTCTTGTTGTTTAGGTGATTTTCCTTCTAAAGACGTTAGTAGTCCCGCAAATTTGGCAGCACGAATTCTTTCAGATGGTGTTAGTGATGGTGCACGTACGCCCGCTTTCACTCTAGCAATTAGAGCTCTCTCAGATATAGTCCGCCCTTCAGGCAATGGTAGTCCCCTAACGTGCAAACCTCTTAAAATTCGTTCTTTCTCTTTTGGTGATTTACCTTCCAGAGGCTGCAGTAATCCGTCATTTGCAACTTGAGCGTACTTCTCTTTCATTGCAGCAGTTTTAGGTTCCGGTGGTAAACCAAGATCAGCGCGTACCTTATCAATGAGCTTTTTCTCAGAAGCAGTTTTTCCTTCAGGAAGAAGCAGCCCTTCATTTGCTAATCCTTTCAGTATATGTTCTTTTTGTGCGGAAGTTTTACCTTCCAAAGGTGTCAATAACCCGGCAGCTTTAGCTCGACGTAGTTTCTCAGATGGTGCACGAATTCCCGCTCTAACTTTAGCTATTAATTCTCTTTCTGATGCTGTTCGACCTTTAGGCAATGGGATTCCCCTGTCATGCCAGCCTTGTAAAATTCTTTCTTTTTCTCGTGGGGATTTACCTTCCAGGGGCTGCATTAACCCGGCATTTGCAGCTTTGGTGTACTTCTCTTTCATTGCTTCAGTTTTGGGTTCCGGTGGTAGGCCAAGTTCAGCGCGTACCTTATCAATGATCCTTTTCTCAGAAGAAGTTTTTCCTTCAGGAAGAGGCAGTCCTTCCTTTACCAATGCTTTAAGTATTCTTTCTTGTTGTGAGGAAGTTTTACCATCCAAAGGTGTCAATAGCCCTGCAACTTGAGCTCGACGTAGTTTCTCAGATGATAAATCTACAACCGCCTTCACTCTAGCTATTAAATCTCTTTCTGATGCCGTTCGCCCTTCAGGTATTGGAATACCGAGGTCGTGCCAACCTTGTAAAATTCTTTCTTTCTCTCTTGGTGATTTACCCTCTAGAGGCTGTAGTAATCCGACGTCTGCAGCTTTGGCATGCTTCTCTTTCATAGATATAGTTTTAGGTTCTGGAGGTAAACCAAGGTCAGCTCGTATTTTATCAATGAGTTTTTTCTCAGAAGCAGTTTTCCCTTCAGGAAGAGGCAGTCCGTGCATCGCTAGTCCTTTTAGTATCTTTTCTTGTTGTTTCGGAGGTTTTCCTTCTATAGAGGTAAGTAGGCCTGCATCTTTTGCCTCTTGTTTTCTCTCAGATGGCGTAACTGACGGCGCGCGTATGCCCGCCTTCACTCTAGCTATAAGAGCTTTCTCTGATGCGGTTCGCCCTTCAGGCAATAATATTCCCCTGTCATGCAAACCTTGTATAATTCTTTCTTTCTCCCTTGGGGATTTTCCTTCCAGGGGCTGCAGTAATCCTGCATCTGCAGCTTTAGCGTGTTTCTCTTTCATGGTAGCAGTTCTAGGTTCCGGTGGAAGGCCCAGTTTGGCGCGGACCCTTTCTATTAGCCTTTTTTCAGATGAGGTTTTGCCTTCAGGTAGAGGCAGTCCTTGCATTGCTAATCCTCTAACTATTTTTTCTTTTTGTTCAGGAGTTTTTCCTTCTAAAGTTGTAATCAATCCTGCAGCTTTAGCTTTTCTAAATCTTTCTGACGGTGTTATTTCTTCGGGTCCTTTGGCTTTTTTTATTCTTTCCAACATTCTAGCAGTTTTAGACTCTGGTACTCCTAATTCTGCTTTAACTTTCTTTATCAAAGCTTTTTCAGACGCTGTCTTACCCTTTGGTAGTGGTTGTCCTGTATTGATTAATTCTCTCAAAACCTCTTCTTTCTCTGCTGGAGTCTTCCCTTCTAACATTTTTTCTGCTTTCTTTCTTTTTTCTTTTGTTCCCAGGGATGCTAACGATTTACGTTCTTTTCCGAGGCGCCTTTCTTCACGTAACTTATGACTGCACAGTATGCACTCACAATTATCACAGTTTTTCTTTTTGTAGCAGTCATAAAGGCTCTTCATTACTTCAAACATAGCATCTGAGTTGCATGAACAGCAGCAACTGTCTTCCACCCTACTCAATTGACAGCGGTAAACCTTCCATTTTTTCTGCGTTGGAAAATGAAACGGACTCAAATATTCGTTAAAATGGTAACCTGAGACTCGGTTCACTACGAATTTTGAATTGAAGAAACATTTTTTCTTTATTGTTTCAGAGCTTCTGGTGCTTTGTTTGCTAAGACTTGAAAGTTTTGTCCGTTTGTTGAGCTCTGTCATGCTGATGTGTTTGGTGAATATTTTTTTTGTTATATTCCTCCCGGAACGTGATAACCGAATAGCAACCACTGGCTGTAGGCCATAATTTACTCGATCCATTTCTTTACGGATTTTTACTTTTTTCTTGTGAATCATTGTACTTCCGTGATTCATATCATTGGATACATTAATTTCCTGATTGTGTTGGCACAATTCGTGTCGTATAAACTTGTTTTCCACTTCTTTCATGTTGAGTTTATGAACAAATCTGACTTATGTTTTCTTATTACACCTCCATTCGAGGAAAGTGCATCAAAACTATAACAAGCTGTTATGGCATTTTCTCAGAATAGTATTTAGCGGTTCATCTTCATCATTTAGGGTTGATTTATGCTGTAAAATATTTAGGGATTAACCATTATAGTAGGTACCTGCACCATTCATATTATTCCTGTAATTACTATGGCAGATATTCTCGGATGAAAGTAATGAAATTTAATTTTCAACTTTCATTTCGGTAACATTAGTAAAAAAGGCATTCGTAAATTTATGTGGATGTTTATCGTTTACTTAGAGTGTAACATATATATGCCCGTGACCAAACATCTTTCATAATAGTGATCAGTCCTAAAGTTATCACACGGTAACCAATTCGCCACCGCCTCGCTTATTGCCTCGCCGTTAGCTAGGCACTAACCTTACGCAATCACGTAACTGGAGCAGAGCAGCACCTTAGTCACATCGACTAGGCTACTGTTAGGCAACGCCGCGTTTGCGGCTAAGCGAGGCGTCATAGTTGACCGTCTTTCAACGGCACAAAGGTCGGTCTAGTCGGGTATGATTAAAAGTTAGGACGACCAGCCGTAAGCGCGGGGAACGCGAGGTGACCATGTACCACTCGAAGATTGCGTTGCGATGCCGATTAGTCTGATTAGCGTGCGTACCCGTAGGGAGTTTTATGTAAAAAGGATACTGACTGGTACTGTAAATATTGATAGAAATTATAGAGTATCACCACTACTCTCCATCGATACAATATTATTATATTGAGAGGTTACTAGCATGAACTAGATTAAAAAACTTGAATGTGTTCAATGTGGATTACAAACCGTTCCCTTTTAGAGAGAGAAGGACTGCGTTCCAGCTGATTACGCAACAGGCTGATTATGTATATCTTAGTACTGAGTGAGGTTCTCTCTTTTCGGTTTACTCGTAATATACCAACGTACCATTTAATTTGCGGATTTTTGCAGACTGATGGGTTCGTTTGCAAATAGCACCATTATTATGGACTATTGTGTGATAAAGTATAATACACTATTTCTTTATTTTTATTAGTATTTTTTGTTGGTTATGTACATGATGGAAAAATCGTAAGCCATATTTTTTAAAATTGTTTGTCACATATGACATGTGACACGTGATGGCATAGGACGGTTTTTTTTTATAACGGTGAAGTTTAATGATGTTTAGTTTAAAACGAAAACTCTATAAATCAAGATTCCAGAGCCCGAAGACCGACTGCCAACCGGCTACATAAAACCAATAACTTAGTTTTTTCAAAGTATGTGTGCTGATTTTTAGAGTTCCGTAGTCAACAAGGAATCCTTATAGTTTCGCAATGTCCGTCTGTCTGTTTGTCTTTCCGCGTCTTAGCTCAGAGACGCTATGCTCTAGAAAGTTGGAATTTGGTATAGAAATACATATTAATCACGCCGACAAAGAGGTGAAATAAAATCATGAAAAAACTATTTTAGGGTTCTCCCCATAAGTAGTGGCCATTGATTTTTTTTTCTTTCTCATAGTGTCGTTGGATATGTAGTTTAGAAATATTGAGGGTGTGCGAAAACCATGTTTCCATCCAAGGAACCGTTTGCGTAATATTAAGTTTTAAAGTGCAAATTTTTGTTAGAGTCAAGTGTCCCCCTATGCTAGCAAAACGCGAGACGCGGGGCGACGTGCATTGCATGCAGCGGCGCGGCTCGCACTGAATTCAAACATACGGCGTTATATGAGCGCGTTTACTGAGAAGAGATTTTACACGCGTTTGCTTGGAATGCAGGCGGAGCCCGCGGCGTTTATCGCGGTGGCTCACGCAGCAATGTGACCAGGCTCTCTGTTCATGACAAAAAGTAGCGACACCCGCGGCAATACAAACATACGGCGATATCCGCTACCGCGGACGAAGGGGTGCCTGCGGCAGATCCTTCTGCCAGTCTTGTTTGGAACACGTGAGCCACCATGAGCAATGGAGTACGACATGATTGACATTTTTGAACAGTTTTATTTAGCTTGCAATTTTTGTTTATTTATTTGTTTGGGTCAAATCTTTACTAGATTTGACCCAAACAAATGTTTGACCCCCTTTCTGTTGACTGATTGATCTGAAATTTGGTACGCAGCTTTAGTTCTAATAACAATATTGTTTTGATACATTCGGTATCATTGCAAATCCAAGATGGCCGCCGCTATAAAATGGCGGATTACATATATTTTATCACTACTTCCTCAATATGGGTATCAAATGAAAGGGCTTGATTAGTAGAATAGAGTTCTTTATGAAAATAAAATGAAAATACAATATGGCCGCCAACAAAATGGTAGGTTTATTTTGTATATCATTCACCCCCCTAAGAAGAAACGAAATCTTGGAGGTAGTCAGGAGGTCAAAGTTTGCGTATAGAGCGGCGCACTTGAGAACCACTTGCTTCTGGATTATCAAGGTCTATACCCGCAATGGGCTGCTCAGGCTCCTCTTCATCCAACAGATCATCGTTTAAGATTCTTGGCATAGGTATATGAACAAAGGAGTATTCTTGATTGCTTTGAAGTAGTTAAACTTCTTTTACAGCTAGGTCATATTTAGAGGTCCTTACGTTTTTCTTCATACAAACAGGTCCGGGCGAATGAAGCCAAGATGGTAAAGATTGGCCATATATTGAGCGGCGAGGATGGTTGAACATACGCTCATGCGGGGTCGTATTGGTCCCTAAATACAAAAGAGATCTAATGAAGTGTAGCGCCGGTATTATAGCTTTTTCCCAGTTTGCAATATTCTCTCCTTGAATTGTGCGCCACAGTGTATCATTTAAGCGCTCTACCAAGCCGTTTCCTTGAGGATTGTAGGACGTTGTGCGACTACAAGATGTACCGAGAAGTTAAGAATTGTCTTAATTCGTCAGATAAGCATGGGGTCCCTCTGTCTGAATGAACTGCTGCTGCAGCTGGAGTGAAGAACGTGAAGAATAGGTATTTCTGTTTCGGAGGTCATATTTTTACAGGCATAAGCAAAGGGGTACCTGCTATATTCATCGATAATCGTGAGGATGTATCGGTTTTGAGAGTAAGAAGAGATTGGCCCCTTGAAGTCTAAGTTCAACCTTTCGAACGGTGCAGTTGCTTTTATGAGGTGTCCTTGATGACCGACATAATGTGGTTTAATTTCGGCACAGATTAGGTATGCTGCCGTAATTTTCTTTATTTCTTCAATCGAGTATGGCAAATTTTCAGATCTGACCACCAGTGAACCATACGAGTGATACCTGGGTGGCAGAGAGTACGATGGAGTTCGACGAGTCTGGAGTGAGAAGTCGCAGTGTCTATGTGCATACAGACTCGCGAGAAAGCGTCAGCAGCTAAGTTATGTTAACCAAGGCGATAAAAAATATCGTATCTATAACATGACAATTCTAGGCGCCATCTTTCTGTTTTTCCATTTTTGATTATTTTTTAATGCATTTGGTTGAACATAAACGCAGGAAATATCTCCATTTGCGTAAAGCTTGGACAATTGCGCTTGCCTCCTTTTTTAATTGTGGGTTGTCGCTTTTCAGAATTGTTAAGAAATCGTGAAAGGAACGCTTCAGGACGTCCTTTCTGTGGCAATGTTGCTGCTATTGCGAAATCAGGAGCATCAGTTTCAACGGAAAATGTTCATTGTTTTCGTTATCATCTATTCCAGCCACGGTAGCTTCGCAAATATCAGTTTTAAGATTATTGAATGAATTAATTGCGTCTTCAGTTAACGGTAGGAGCTTCAATTAGTGGTCTTATTTTATAAGAAAAGTTGTAGATCCACTTTGAGTAGTGGGTACATAGCCCAAGTGATCTTTTCAAAGTAGCAGTATCGTTTGGGGTTGGAAGATTCATCAGTGGTTCCAAACGGAATTTGTCAGGTTCGATAATGTTACGATGAATGGTGTAACCAAGAAGACTGATCGAGTCTGTTTCAAAAGTGCATTTGTTAGTATTCGAAGTGAGTTTGTATTTCTTAGCGGCTTCCATGGATTTGTGAAGATTTGTATCGTGATCTTCCTTATCTTTCCCACAAACGGTAACATCATTAAGGTAGGCATATTTACATTTAAGATTTTCAGAATCAATAATATATTGCAGAGTTCGCTGAACCGTCCGCTACACCATTCGTGACCCCGATCGATATTCGGGTAAATTGATAGAGGTTACTGCATGCTTCAAATGTGGTGTATTTCATTTCTCTAGATAATGGGGACTTCTTGGTTTTCGCTTTTGAGGTCGATTTTGCTAAAGACGTTATAGGGGATATCCGTCTAGCCCTGTGAATTTGTTTATTGTTTGTATTCGGTTACAAAGCGCTGTTAATGCTGGGGCCACACTAACGGGACACGTCAATGCCCATTATCGCGATAAATATTGCGTTAATTCTTAACGCGATAAAGTGAGTGGCTACACTTGAACGGTCAACGTCAATTCTCGGCGTTAGAATTGGCGCTTGTTCTTCAAGAATCTGCAAGATGGACGTTGACGCTACTACTCTGTATTTGATGAGTGTACATTTTTATTATATGGATATATTACATAATTACCGAACGAAGAAAAAAGAACATAAAGAAAAAAAGGTGGTGGATGCTACAAATTTTACTTTATTTTATTTTATTTGGGAAAACAAACAATCGTACATTGTATATTATATCTAAAAAAACATAGTATGCTATAATTATATAAATGTACAATCCACTACGTTTCCACATGTTACTAAGTTAAATAAGATACAGTTTTGGTAAAACTAAATAAGATCAAAACAACAATACAATTATTCACTAACTTAAAATCTAATTGTCTAGTCTTAAAATAAATAATTAAATAATAGGTACATAATAGTTAAGAATTTTGAGCAAGGCGCTTAATAATCTGTTTTTTAAATTAATGTAGGGCAAATACATCGACAAATGCACAGGAAACGTACACTGTAAGTCTATTGATGTTTTTTAGTTAACATAATATAATAATAAGCCAAGCATACATTTATTTGGTCAAGTGCGGATTAGATTCACACACCCAGGGGGGGCCCACTGCACAATATGTATTTCCGCCTACAAAAAGTGTACTTTTGAAGTAATACAAGTAATTTAATTCAACTTTTTTATATTTTGCCGGAACTCAATGGAGAAAATATTCTCCAACCTACTAGCTGAACCAAGCAAAAAGTTCCGAGGATCATGAATGTCAGCAACTGATTTCGAATTACTTCATTGCAGAGTAGGCCTTTAATAGAAAAACAAAACTTAATTTCGTGTAACTATACCTGCTAAAGTTCGACTAGCAGTTACTTTACGATATTTAGCTATGGGAGATAGCTACAGAAGCTTACATTATTTGTTCAAAATGTCTCACCAAGTAATTTCCAATATTATTAGGAAATCTTGTGCTGTTCACATATCTGTATTAAAGGACATGATCAAGTTACCTGAGAATGGAAATGAATGGCTACAAAAGGAATCGGATTTTGGAGATACATTTCCTCATTGCTTGGGAGCAATGGATGGTAAACATGTTGTCATGGTGTCACCGATTCACAGTGGGTTTGATTATTTTAATTATAAGCATTGGTTTAGTATTGTTTTGATGGCTATGGTGGATCGCAATTTTTGTTTTATGTTTTGCAATGTCGGCAACAAGGGTAGAATTAGCGATAGAGGTGTTTTCAGAGATAGTGTTTTATTTGAAAAACTACAGATTAATTCCTTATATTTACCACAACCTCAACCACTTTCTGATGGCGATGTAAATGTGCCCTATGTTATTGTTGCTGACAATGCATTTCCATTGCATCCCAACATAATGAAATCATTTCGTGGCGATCACTCCGAAGGAAGTTTGCAACGAAACTTCAATCGTAAACTTTCTTCTGTTTTTTATTTGCGATCAGTCTTCCAAACATCTCATATTAATCATCTTTCTTCTCTTTCATGTATGCAAAAGCTTCGTCCATTTGACGACGCGCTGCTTTGATTTCTGGAAGAAAATCGTCTCTCATTTCTCTCTTTCGGCTACAATCTTGAGAACATTTATTTTCTTTTAGACAAGTTCTATTTTCTCCTTGTATATTTTGCGAATCTTTTCTATTTCTAAAGATAAATGCGGACTATTCTCATTTCCAACACTTTTTTTCTTACTTCTTTCTTGGGCCTTACTGTCGACGTTTTTCTGAAAAGAAGATTTTTTTTTTTTTTTTTTTTTTTTTTTTTGAAATATTTAAATATATATATATATGTTTAAATGAATACATGGAATAGGGTTACATAGTAAACCAAAAACGAAGCGCCAAAGTGAAGTGGCAGTGGGCAGGGCACATTGCTCATAGAACAGATGATCGCGTAGGTACCGGAAAACGCAGCGTTGGAAGGCCTCCCACAAGGTGGACCGATATCCTGGTGAGGATCGCGGGTAGCCGATGGATGCGAGACGCATGGGACCGGTTGTTGTGGCGATACTTGGAGGAGGCCTATAACCAGTGGATGTCTTTCGACTGATGTAGTAGATGAACTTGGAGTAGGGATATAAAGAAAGGTGATAAAGAAACAATGTATATGGGATCTAGTATGTAAGTTTGTTGCAATTTCACGCTTAAAGCGCTGAACCGATTTTGATGAATTTTGGCACAGAAGGAGCGACCTGGGAGACGGCAATAGGTTCTATTTTTGGGAAAAATAAAACTAGAGCACGAGTAAAGCCGCGGGTAAATCCTAATAAGTTATGGTGAAAATCGATAGAATTCGTGTCGATGGGGCCAATGGGCTTCAAGAAATGAAATACTGGATTTCTCACACGTCTTCACGAGAGTTGAATTTTTTGATCTCGAATGAACAAAAAACGAGATTGANTTATTTAATATGGGTTTGCTCTTGACTCTAGTCTAGGTCATAGATGACAGAGACAAAGTCGACGATGGAGCGAGCTTACCCAGAAGAAGCCTGTTCACTCTAATTTTGAAGAGATTAGGGTTGTATGCGTATATATAGATTAAAAAAATCTATATATAAATAAGTTTAACAGACGGAAATACACAGAAACGGACAAACAGACAGACAAACGACATGACAGCAGAGTGACAGCAATAGGGTTCTTTTCTAGCACGGAACCCTAAAAAATGTATTGATACCAAAAAAAATAATAAAAATATCGAAAACAGTCCCTGATGGAACCCTAAAAACGGTACAAAAATTCACTTGCCACTTACTAAATTGACAGTCCACTGTATTTAATGTGCGGTTACTTTCATATAGGTACTCCTCGTAGGAAACTGTCCATCTTGTCGTACGCATACCAATTCGTTGTGTACTCGAACTCTTTGCCAGCTCCGGACTTCAGACTTTTTTTTTTTTAAAGGGTGCTATTACAACCCATTAGGCTTTTCGTCTTCTTTTTAATTTCTTCAATAGTTGCTTGAAACGGTAATAGTTCCATTATTCATCGCCAAGCATTATTTTGTGATGCACGATTCTTAAAACTTTTGAGTCTCGTATCCCAGAAACATGGTTCTGTTTGCAGAATTTCAAGAAACACAACTACTTTCTTGTTACTCCACTCCGTAGCCATTGTACATATTTTATTAGACAAGCACGTGTGAACCAAGCAAGCAAGCACAATAACAAACGTAGTGTGCTAAAAATTATCGCGTTAAGTCGTGGCTACACTTAAACGTCCATCATCGCGATAATTAACGGCATTTCCCGTTAGTGTGGCCCCAGCTTAAGCATAAGTTGCAACGACGGATAGAGTTCTAACCTCGTCAAACCTACAGAGTAACCTTTTTAGTACAACAGCGTATAATCTGTTCCTAGTGTCATCGCGGGTGACAACCGCGTACTCCTAGGGCGCACTGCGCAATAAATATATCTCCAAACCTCCATCCCTCAACCCTCCATCAGACTTCCATGTTTCCAAGTGTTTAAAAGGTAAACAAATTCAACATCTACTGATGTTGAATTTGTTTACCTTTTTTGTTGTTTACCTTTTTTTCATTCAGCCCATCTTTTCTTCTTTTACGGCCGGCTGCCGCTTCAGAGTTGCCACCGAAGTCAGCATATCTTGCGGTCAATAAAAACTGTGAATTACAATCATGAAAGTGGCAGCCTGAAGTAATCTGACATGGTAAGAATACCGTGTCATTGTAAAGTGTATTTACCCAGCAAATGCAAGTGTCAACTTCGTCAACTGGGGTATAGACCTTTGGGGGCAAATCATGTTGTGTGTACTACCAAAAGCTTCAGTCTCCAAGACTTGCAAGACCACACTGTTACTGGCAATCCCCGTCACTTATACGAACTTAAAGAAGAATCCAATACCAGTTTAGTTGAGAAAACTCAGATATCTCGGGAAAGCATGTATGACGCATGCGCAGGATACAATTTGAGGTAAGATATTTTTTTTGTCTTGCGTAAGTAAGCTTTAAAGAATCTGCTATGAGGGAATCGTCATGATGAAACTTACTTCAGTAAATTTATTTAAATAAAAAAATCTATGTGCACTGAGTAAGCGTAATTTTCAGTGTTCATCTAAACTAATATATTATAAAGAGGAAAGATTTGTTTGTTTGTTTGTTACAATTTGGCTCAAGAACAATTGAACCGATTTTAAAAAAGATTTCACCGTTAGAATACTACATTTTCAGTGAGTAGTTTAGGCTATATTTAATTCCAGAAAGAATTAGGGGTCCCTACTAAAACTTGAATTATGTAACCCAAGGTGTAAAAAAAATTGACATAAAATGTCTTTCATCGCATGCGCTGCGAAAACTATTGATGATACATAAAATTTTATGTACCTCATAATTAAAGTAATCATTATTATCTAGAAAAAATTCCGTGAGGCTATGTGTCTAACTATTATGGTTAAGTCCAACGGCCGCTTTTTATTAAAATAATTCAATCAAAGCCCAGTTGGAAAGAAATAGTGATGATTTTGATATCAAGATATTAATCTTTATCCGTTTAAATGGTTTGAAAATTAAGTAGAATAACAGTGACGAGGTGAACGTGGTGGATAGTTGCGCTGATCCAGAGACCAGATAATCAGCACCAGAAAGTGCTGGGTAATGAATGAAAATCGTTTTGCTTAATTTTCCAAAAATAAACGGGGTACAGATGGCGTTGAAATTTGTGTGTTTGTGAAGTCGCGGGCGAAGTGCTAGTTCCTTATACAGACAAAGGCCCCATTGGTCTCCAGGTGGTCCGATTCTCAGGTCGGCCAAAAATGTTGTTGGGTTTTTCCATTCTCAAATTGCGCAGTTGCAGCCCAGACAGTGGGCGTCAAGTCAGTTCAAGCCAATTTGGCCATTAAAAGGCACTTTTAAAAAGCCAACATTACAGTTAAAAGAATATGTATAAAAATAAAGCGACTCTACTGTCCATTCACAAAGGTACTCGTAGATTCTTTTCTAGAAGAACGGACAAGAAACTCCATAGTTACTCTTTTCAAATAAAAGTTTTAAAATAAATGGTACTATCTAACATATTGCAAACAATTATTTTTACAGTGTATGAGTTATTTAATAGGAAAATAAAATAAAAAACAATGAAAATACACAAAAAAGTACATCTATATAGTTAAATACATTATGCCAACCAGTTTGATTTACTCTACACTCCTGATTGTCCTATGGAGCAGGACCAGCATGCTGAATGTAATCGTTTAATTTGTAATATGCTTGTTTACAAAGTGTGCTTTTAATATAACTTTTAAATGTTCTATATATTATATCACTAGGAATTTTGTTGTAACTCTTAACACAGTGCCCCATGAAAGATATGCGTACTATAACTACTATCTATGAAATGGTTGATCTAATTTATCTTTATTTCTAGTATTAAAATTATGTCTATCACAATTTTTACTAAAAATATTATGTCGATTTTTCCTTATATACATATATTATCCTTTCCTTATATTATCATAAATAAATTGGCTAGGGACTGTCATAATATAAATATTTTTTTAAAGTTCCCTAAGAGAATCGCGGCGACGTAGATTATAAAGGGCTCTGACAGACTGCTCTTTTTTAAAATAAATATGGACACAACAGCAAAATACCGTACGACATAATGCGATGAAAGTAACTAAAATAGACCAAACGTGCGGTTTCTACGTCTGTTAACTGTCTTATCTTTCTAACAGCATAAGCGGCTGAGCTTAGTCGCCCCGCAAGAGATGTTATATGAGGTCCCCATTGTAATTTCTCGTCTAAAGTGATTCCTAGGAAAACCGTCTGATTAATGGTGAAAAACTAGATTTTTCACCATTCAATATGAGGTCACATTCGCTACTTCTAACATTTGGTAAGGAAATCTAATACATTTTACAACGGGTGGTGTAACAACCCCGGAAAACATGTACAGCGGTTGGTGCTTCGCTCAATTTCACCACGGTTAAGCGGTCGTGTCACATCGGTCCATGGGAGTAAATTTGCAGTGTGTGCACTCTACCTATGTTTGTGCACACACTTTTGCACTATAATATATCCTGGCTAATCTCTATTGTGAATGGCCATCTTGGCCGAATTTCGATCGGGATGTTTATTTTTCCACAAATAATCTTAATTCGTTGCGTTTCCTAATTTCCTATTTTACATGACCTTTTTCGTACAATATGGATATTAAAAGGTATACTGGGTGTAATTGAAATAACGCAATACTTACCTGAAAAGTAGCCATAGTACAAGTCATCCATCACTTTTACTATGGGACCAGACTTGAAACCGGAAAAAAAATAAACTGTTCAATACAATTTTTTTTGAGTTAAAAAAAGTAATAAAAAGTAGCTTTGTTTTTCTTTCTACAGTTTTGATTAACTTAACTACTGATTAACGTTACAAATTTAACTCGTAATGTAATTTAAATAATACTGATTTTCGAGTTATCAAACATAAATAGTTGGGGCAGATATTTTTTTGTTTCTCAATTTCGGGTTTGGTCGCCTTGTAAAAGTGGTTCCTAATGATTAGTACTCGTACAATGAGCACTTTGAGCTTCTGCGTTATTAATGTTACACAGTGTTTAGGGTGATAAGTAATTAAGTGCGATATTTGAAATGGGTTATAGATACTAGAGCTGATTTGCAACGATTTTGAGTCCGAAGCTTGGGGTCCATATTGGCTAGTTTTCGAGTTACTTACTTTATCTGCCCGTAAACCACTAACCAAACAATGACGTTATGATAGAACAGCGTTAACGGAACGTTAAACGACCGATAAAAACCTCAGAAACCGGGCATAAGTTGTTATTATTTTACCGTTTAAAGTGGAACTAACTTTATTAATGACAATTTTGTTCAAATAATAAATCGTGTTAAAACTGGCGTGCGATTGGAGACGCTTAGATATGGCCAGCCATGGTCTTTTCTTGGCCGATGATGACGATCATCATCTGCCTAGCCTTTACCCAACTATATTGGGGTCGGCTTCCAG
Organism: Mamestra configurata; assembly: GCA_002192655.3. Classification (NCBI taxonomy): domain Eukaryota; kingdom Metazoa; phylum Arthropoda; class Insecta; order Lepidoptera; family Noctuidae; genus Mamestra; species Mamestra configurata. Next base: position 32,823 of record NDFZ01004710.1, on the reverse strand, counting down.
TCAAACCGGATTCAGCTGTATACCAGTATTTCATGTGGAGCAACTGTCTAACCTCTACAACCCAGTGACTGGGTACAGACTGGAGTCAGATTTCGGGCTTCTTATACGGATGCGGACCGCTCAGGACCGGGATGGTTGGCGATCTTTGGGGGAGGCTTACGTTCAGCAGTGGACGGCAATTGGCTGATATGAATACGTAACGTCGTAATGACTGCCACGGATCTATAGATGACACTCTGAGGCTCAGTTGTTCTGAGTTATGATAGTCACCCATCCACAGCCCGACCTCGGAAAGCGTTGCTTTACGTTGAAGATCGATCCGTGCGGCTGTTATTGTTTAGCCACGAGCTGCTCCTGGCTGATGATGACAATAACTTGTCTGTTACAGTCCTGCGATCAATATCAATGCATACTCAATCAATGGTTGCATTATTTCTAAGTTTGTGAGTAGGTAGTAGCACATTTGTATTAGCACAGGTACATTTATTCATTTTCTAAATGAATAAATTTACCTGTGCTGGTATTACTTTATACCTATTTGTGGTTTAGTGGTGCTATTATAGGTGCATCGAGCTCGTATAACATTTATTAAAGTATAACAAATATTGTAAAAATGTATTGTAATATGAAAAGTGTGGACCTACTACTTTGAATGGACACTAGAGTCACTTTTTTATTTAAATATATATTTCAATACTTAAAAAAAAAACCGTTATTGTTGACGTTCAAAAGTGCTTTGTAATGGTCTTTTTAAACTAAATTTGACTTCCTTCAGCCAATTTTTGCTTCTTTGCCTCTTTTTAATCACTTTACTCGCTTGTGTCTCCATTGTTCATTGATAAACATCACGTTTCAGTAATTAAACCCTCCCTTGTTGCTATTCCACCAATTCGCACTAAACGTTTTCAAACGTCTTTTATAATGCGCACAGCAAAGGAGGAACTCTCTGCCTGCGTATGTGTTTCCGAACGCATACAACCCTAATCTCTTCAAAATTATAGTGAACAGGCTTCTTCTGGGTAAGCTCGCTCCATCTTCAACTTTGTCTCTGTCATCTATGACCTAGATTACAGTCAAGAGGAAACCCATATTAAATATTAAAAAACAAAAAGTATATCAAACCTTTTTTCAGTGTTTCAGTATGTCAAACCTTGTTTGAAGAGCGTAATTTAATATGGATTCGTCAGAATGACACCATAACAACGCTAAAATATCTTATAATATATATAACATCTATATTATATAATTATAACATCATATACCTATATTATATATGACATCAACTTAGCTATAAAAGGTTCATTGAACGTTTGAAGAAGGTGGCTGGCAGCGGATGGATGCGGACCGCTCAGGACCGGGATGGTTGGCGATCTTTGGGGGAGGCTTACGTTCAGCAGTGGACGGCAATTGGATATATATGAACGTTTATGAATAAACAACTTTATAATACGTTTATAACTTACTTATGAGCATTTTAAGTAACTAACGTTTAAACCTATTTTAAGGAATATTTATGACTAAGACTGTTAGGCTTAATTTATCCAACTACTGGATACTAGGTACTGCTGCATGTTTGGAAGTTTAGATATTTTTTAAAAATGAATCACGTCTAAACAGCTTGTTGCCTTTATTCAGGCTGAAATCAGCGCTATAAACAAAATATGTTATTATTCAATGCGAAATATTCATTCCCGTACCCACAACATTAATTTACATACCTATTACATACAAATATTGACTACATTCCTTCTAAAAGAGTAATTCTTTAATTTTTACCCGACTACGGCAACTCAAAAGGAAATGTTATGATTTTAGCTCTATGTATGTATGTTCCACCGTAGTGACAAAATTACTAAATTGATTTTGATGAATGGGGTATCAAAACATTCGTAAAAATACTCCACGTGACACAGGCTATGTAATTTGTCAGTAAATTATGTAAAGTACCTACACACAAATTTCAGACCAGGAAAAATAAAAGTTGAGATAATCATGACATGTTTGGTATCAAAAGAAAGGTCTTAACGAGCACTTTACAAATATGTACATATTTCGTATTGTCCAAGTGAATAAATATGTTTAAATTTTTAGCAAAAAGTGAAAGTGAGTAATCCTTGATAAGTATAATAAACCTGTAGAAGAGTCATTTTTGTACACTTAAATAAAAATATATTTCCAAATAAAATAGCCAGAAGACTGGCAGAAACCATTTCCAGCATTTTTGGATTTTTTTTTCTGTTGTCTGTTTAGTTGTACACGCATCACGTAGAAAATACAAAACCAATGTTGATTACTTTTATTAATTATCATTTTGTAACTCAATGCACAACTTAGTTTTTGTCCCAATCGGTTCACTCTATTAAAAGATATATGAATTTTAAAGTTTTCAAGAAGAAATTAATTAACATTACGTAAAACAAAACACACGTAACGCCATCTATTGAACAAAAATAGTACTACCAATTCATGGAAATAACACCAGAACATACTGTGGAGATATTTGTGAAAAATTTTATACAACGTAGCAAAGGAAAAGTGAACATTTAGTTATCTTATCGTTAAATATGTCCGAATTAATATTTTGCCAGATCACCTTCACGGTCTAGCCTTGTTAATTTGATCTCATGATTTTTGAATAGCGGTGTTCTTCGTGGAAGAACAACTTTCTTTTTTTTTTTTTAATGATTTGCTCTTGACTCCAGTCTAGGTCATAGACGACAGAGACAAAGTCGACGATGGAGCGAGCTTGCCCATGACTTTCGCCCGTGACTGCTTATACATGTTACCTTAACTTAATAAGTTTAAGCTGTTAAAAGAAGGACTCGTATAGGTTTGCCAGGTCTTAAATCTGGAAAACCGCAGATACCAGCCGATATTTACCAGTAATTTACGTGGACCGGCAGACCTCCACAACCCAGCAACTGGGTGATAACTGGTACTTCTCGGCAAAACGGATTTTCTGGCTTCTGACCATCCGTAACGACTGGTAAAAAATTACAAATAATAGCCGGGACCAACGGCTTAGCTTGCTTTCCGAGACACGGACGAGTCTTGGTATGCATTGTTTAAGTGTGAAGATCGACTCGCGTGGCTGTTATTATTTATTTTAACCCCGAGCTCCTCAGAGACCGGAATCGATTTAGCCGTATTAAATAGAATGAAAAGGCTAGACAACTTATGATATTTAGGATTTTGTATCTTCAAAATATTAATAAACTGGTGTGTACGAGTATGTATGTAAGTCGGATTGGTATCCCTAACTCCACGTTCAGGCGCGTATTTAGCGTACGATCTCCTTAAGGAAGGCCAACAACGCCCAGGTGTAACTGACTAATATTAAGTAGCATTGCAAGTAAATCCAGGCTTTTTGACACAATTGCAAAAATAACATTTTTGATCTGGCGTTTATCTGAACTCTATTTCATCATCATCCGCCCAACCTTTTCCCAAATATATTGGGGTCAGCTTCCGGACAAATCGGACTAATCAACATTTAAAACGGAAGTGGTGATAAAGTCAGTGCCCTGTATAACCTTCCTTTTATTTTCCTAATTCTAAGTGGGGTCAGGATATTGACTGTACGTACCTCCATCTTTTCTATGCGAGACATTTTTTCCCCGCCATCCACGCGAACAAAGTCGCGGGCATAGTTAGTTGTACAATAAAAACATAACCCTCCTTCTGGCGCAGTCGGATAAAAAGCATGATTAAAATACAACGTGCAGTTAATTCACTACAAATATGACACTGATAACATAATACTATTTTTGGGCAGTCGTGTAATAACTGGAGACGTGATAAGTTTCAAAACATGTATTTGACTGACTATGCTTTGATAAACAAATGAAATGTGGGCGAAAACGGAACTTTGTTTAGAAGGAGGATTTCCAAAAATAGGCGAATAAATGTTGCGTAAACATATCAAATCTAATCAACTTTTATTTCGAAAGTGGGCGAAAAAAAAGGGGCGAAAGCAAAACAAAGCTAATAAAATCTTAATACCTAAATAGTAACGATCTTAAAACGGAGAAGTATAAAATAAAAATAAAAAGTTTAGAAAACTGTAACCCGACTACAGAAAAATAAAAGTGATCTAAAAAGTATGAAACAAGAAAACATTTTAGAAAGAAATCAAAACAGTTACAAAAATGCTCAAGTTGACGCCGTGGTCTTATGCATTTTTTATGGTTTACAATAAAGTATCTAAATGAACACTTATTAAACCGCTCAAACTCAGTGCCTCCATCTGCCAGCACGATTGTGAACTAAAGTAAACGTTTGTTTCAGGTACTGCCCCATCTCCGACTTCGTGAAGAACAATCGAGATTACTTCAAGCTAATGATGAAAGATGTCGCTATTATCGGCTGTTGTCTTGCCACGAATTTCGTGGTTTTCCTTGCGATCGTGTGCAAGACTGTTGTACATTCGTTCCTCCTTATAATAATGGGTTTGCAGTGGATTTTACGGTATTTATTCACTGGCCAGTTTAATAAATAAATAAGTTATGGTAAAAAAAAAGGATGAAAACCGATGGATGAATATTGTTTGCTATGACTTACTTATATTATTGTAGACTCCGTAAAATTGTAATAAATCTTTATTAGGTTTTCATTTCTCGATACATTATGAAAAAATCGTTTGTTATACAATACATTCTATCCAAATTCAATAGTTTCGAATGTATCCGTGTCTTATTAAGAAAAAATAGGTTAACAATTTCACGCAATATTTTACAATCTTACGGCGTTTACAATTTTCCGGTGACAACCACAGTCTCACTTGATGGAAAACGATGATACTCTTCTTATAAAAACAAAGGTGGTGTAGAGGACTGCTAGAACTATAGATAAATAAAGCTCGTGTCACATAGTATAACGGCACGGGAAAAGGTCATCGAGCAAAAAAACCGGCTAAGTGCGAGTCGGACTCGCGCTTGAAAGGTTCCGTACCATCGTACAAGATTTAATACTACGTACTTTTTAAATACTGATTGTTGTTATAGCGGCAACAGAAATACAGTCTCTGTGAAAATTTCCACTGTCCACCTATTACGGTTCATGAGATACAGCTTGCTGACAGACAGATGGACGGACAGACGGACGGACGAATAGCGGAGGCTTAGTAATAGGGTCCCGATGGCCTTTGGGTATGGAACCCTAGAAACGAGGACAGTATGCGAGGAATACAGACGCGCACATTTGAACTTTGAGTTGGTGTTCATTGATCTGGAAAAGCGTGTGGTAGGGTTTCCCATCCTTAAAAAAGGTACCGCGGATGTTGTGGTGGACCCTGAAAGAGAAAACAGTGATTGCGAAGTATGTGGAGTTAATTTGCGCAATGTACTGCAAGTGTAGAACCTAAGTTCGGTCGTCACTGGCCTGGATATTTTAGTCTGCAGGCTTTCATCAAGGCTTTCAAGTCCCTAAATCTTCTTATTAGTATAATTATAACAGAAGCTTTGATAACGGACATATTGGAAGAGGCGGGTGCCTCTTCCAAACCCTCGGAAAACAGCTTGCACTAACAAATGGAAAAAATGGGCCTGAAATCCAGAGCAGATTGGAAACAAATCAAAAGTTTGGGAGCGTTGTTTTAAAATCAGCAGAACCGGTCTCCCGGCGGCTGCATGCTACCGGTCGATTCTGTAAACATGTCAAAGTGAAGGCTTGGGTGAAGTGATCACGAGGTGAGCTGTCAATTCATAAAATCAAGATGTCACGTGATCACGAAGTGAGCTATCATTCCATCTTGATTGTATGGATTGATAACACATCTCGTGATTACTTCACCCAAGCCTTCACTTCGACATGTTTACAGAATCGGCCGGCAGGAGTAGGAACCGGATGAAATAGCGGCAGGTCACAGGTTAAATTTGTAACCCTGCATTTCACTTAAATTTAAGGGATGCATATTATCTATAATCTATAACGCAATGATAGTCAAGTTAGGTTTGTAGCACTGATCAGAATGTGGGACCACAAAAGGGATGAATGAAATGAGGCTTAGATGATATTGTTAGGATGTGTGAGTACCTACTAGGGTTGCAGAATTGATCGAAAGAGTTACCGCGGCCCTGGAACGCAAAAGGCATTTGAAGAAACACGGGTGGGTTTTAGTCAGTAAGAGTCTGACATTCCCTTCCGCTTCGCTCAGAGCGAAATTATGCATTCGATAATATGGTTACGCGATACAGCGTATAGCGAATGTTTTCAAAACTGCGCGTGTCAAAGGAACTGTCATTCAGTTTAGAGAAAATTCATGATTTGTCCTGCTTGTGATTTTTGAAATGACTACTTCAAACGACTAATTCAAAGGGTTCAAAATGCTTGCGCGCGATTTTGCTTTAATGTACCACCAAGGAGCCACATAACACCATTCCTAAACAAAAATAATATTTTAAAAATGAAATCCCGTCGGAAGTTACACTTAGCCTGTCTTCTTTTCGGCGTCATTAATTATAAATGTCCGACATACTTGTACTCCAAGCTTGCGTGGGTAAATAGTCACCGGCAGCGCAAGGCCAGGCGTTGTGCTCAGCAGCTAGCTACCCCACATCACCGTACTGCAGCTTTCCGAGGCAGTTTTCGATACGCGGCCTCCAAATGTTGGAACAACATTCCCCCACCCATTAGGGACCTAAAAAACATTAGTTCATTTAAGGCTAGACTAAAGAAATTCATTTTGAGTTCTCAAATCGAATTTAATGACATCAACATTGATAAATCTTTTATTTAATCATTTTATTTATCCAATATTTATTTCAATTATGTTTAATAAATCACCAGTTTAATTAAGTATGTCTCCATTGTTTTCATTAAAATATATTTAAATATCTCTTAGTATAAAAACTAACCTTATGTTAGGCTGGATGCAATGTGGTATGTCTCCAGGAACCGCAAGGCTTCGATTAGTTATAAACTTTGACTGTTGGTAGGTAGGCACATATATATTTTATGAAAGGTACTTCTCCATTTTCCTTTTACGGCTACTCGTTAGAGTTTATAATATACTCTTTGGATAATGCGTCCACGCGTTGTTTTATATTACAGATTCGTGGGTAGTACTATAAAAGAAAAATCTCTGGACAGTGTAGCAAACACAAAAAAAAACTTTTATAATACTTTTTAACGTATTCTAATTTATTTATTATTTATTTTTAATATTCAAGTATGAATGTATTTATTTTTCTTACCCACGTCCGTGTGTCACTGCAGGGTGCCAACTGAAAACCAGCGCTGGGTGTCTGACGCCCAGCAAATGCTGAGATGGTAACCCTTTCGGTATAGGCACGCTCAGCTAGCGGCTGGCTAGATAATTTATTGTTGTCTTATGATTGTTCTCTTTTTTACTTTGTGTTTTGTTGCTGTTGTGTTGTGTCTGTATCGAATAAATGTTTTCTATTCTATTCTATTCTATTCTAAATGATTTCAAAGTGAGGTGACACAATATCCATCCGATGTTTTGTGTTTGTTTTGTAATCTCAGGTCCTGGTATGTGTGTGATGCAAATCGGTCAATGTCAAGAAAGTGTTTTTTTTTTCAATTTTGTTGGCGAAATGTTTTCTTCAGCTTTCGTGAAAAATAAGGACACGGTATAAGAATAGACAGTCTAAGTTAGAAGGATCTTCAAGTGGTCTGAGAATATCTTGATAACGTTTTCAGATATTTTAGTTCAAAGTCTAGTGTGGCCACCAAAATTGAAAATTGCCCAGCAAAATTGAAAGTACCCACCAAAATAGGAATTCAGTGGCACCAAAATTGGATTTCTCTGACACAAACCTCAATCTCACTTATAAAGCTCAATCTCACTAATCTCATAAATTCTCGGGAATTTCCAATAACACAAAAGTCTCTAGTTAAAAAAAAAACATTATTATTTATTTGATAAACTCATAATGATAATTATGAGTTTGTGCCATAAACTCATAATTATCATTATGAGTTTATCAAACACGAAAACATTAATCATTTTATTTAAATCAAATAACTTGCCAACTACCTACAAAAGTTTCTCAAACAACACTAAAAAATAAAACATACCTAATCAACCATAAATTAAAACATGATTGAAAAAAAAAAACAAAGTACTTACAATATTAAATCCAAATTGGAGACACAATGAAATAGCAAATAGATCATGACCATTTAATCAACGCTCTAGTTAAAGATTTCAGGTCTCTGAAAAACTTTAACTCAATATTTGGGTGCTAATCACCAGACGAGATCAATGGTTTCTACAATCAGTCTTTAAATCTAAGAAAATAATTTGTAATTTTCAATTAGGTAAAAACCTACTCTCACCTTACTTAAGAAAACTTAACAACAAGAAAACAGTATGCAGAGTACTAACATCTTATAGGAACTTGACTGTAATTGTTATACAGAATGGTTTTTTTTTGAAGGATGTGAAATCATCAAATGACTTCTTCCCCTCTGGGTGGAGCCGAAGGGCGTGTCAGTCTCTTACTGACTAAAACCCATCCGTGTTCCTTCTGAAGCCCTTTGCGTTCCAGGGCCGCGGTGACTCTTTCGAACAAATTCCGCAACTACACAGAATGGTTACAATCATACTTTCTATATGGTTGTAGAAATTATGTTTCTACTATTTATTCTCGCTTTTTTTCTTCTCTCTGCCATTCTCATATTAACCCTTTCAGACCTGGCGTACACAAATGTACACATAAGATATAAAAAAATGTTTTGGTATTTATTTCGCAACAATTGCAATCGAGAACGGTTGTATCCATATGTCCACATTATAAACTACAAAAAATGATACTACTAACGCCATCTCTTTGCATTCTTTGTTACTTTTTCGACAAGTTTCGACCAGTGGCTGACCGAAGTTGGAGCTGTGTAGGTAAGCCCATCATTTTTATTTCAAAAAAGTAGGAAATAGCGAAATATACGCACTGCAAAAATATGAATTGATGTGTTATATTCCTAAGGTCATACGTAACATATAATTTGACTTTGTTATCCTATTTTTGTATCAATTATCACAATTTTTATATTTGTACACAAATGTACACATCAGGCGTAAACGACGTTTTTACGATTGTTGAAGTATTCAAGCTGTATTTGAAAAATCAGTTTTGAATATGTTTTTAACTATTTATTTTAATGTTATTGATGCTATATATTAAGATAAGACTTTTTTTTACATTTTCAGATAAAATAACACCGATATGTTTTCACCGGACGCCTTGAAAGCCCTACATGAAGGAGATCTTTCCGATTTGGAGCTATCGTCTGATGACGAAGAACCGTTGGGATTTACATCTGAAAGGGAGTTGCGGTCTGTCCGAGTTGGTGCAGATGTCATCAATCAAAACCAACGAGAGGTATTTCCACCCGACACTGACGATGATGAAGGGCCCAGCTCATCGTGGATTGGAACGAATGATCCAGAAGTTACTGACACCTGCGATGAAGTGGTTCCCGAAGTACCACCGACAACAGAAATGGAGTCCTCTCATGAAAATATACTTCAGAATATTACGCCTAAACTGAACATTAGGTGGAGACACAGGGAACTCCTAAATACTATTTCATCAGATTGGCTACCACCAATGTCAGTTGACCCTACAGTTGAAGCCCCAGTGGATTATTACTTTCGGTACGTGCCAAAACAATTATTTGAAATCATGGCTGAAATGACCAACTTATACGCCGAGAGTACCAAATTGACAATGAGTTGCTAGGCATACCAAAGAATAAACAACTCAAGTTGCTTCACTTTCGTCGTCAGCTGGCTGAAAGTCTGGTGTTGAGGAATAAAATTACCATCGGTAAAAGAGGACGGCCCAGTGGCAGTAGCCCAATACCGCAAATTATTCCAAGAAGACCAGGAGAGGTTCGCCCTGTAGCGGATATAGCAAAAGACGGTGTTGGGCATTTCCCTGCACATGATGAGGGACTTGGGACACGGTGCAAAATGGTAGGATGCAAGGGAAGAACCCGGATTAAATGTATAAAATGCAAAGTTCACCTTTGCCTTACCAAAGACAAAAACTGTTTCTTAGCATTTCATACGTAAAATGAAACATGCTGCTTGAATGGGGCGAATGACTGATTTACCTATGTGCCAATTATTTACCAATCCCAAAGAAAAAATCTATTTTTTGTTAATTATTATAAGGATTGTAAGCTAGTTTTGTTAATTTTATAAAAATAATTAATATTTCCTAATAAAAACATTTATAAATTAAACATTTTATATATAATTTCAGAGAAACATCTACACTAGCCTTGTCATTACGTAGGACGGATGTGCACATTTGTACACTAAAAGAAAAACTATTTTTTCTTGAAAAGTTGACAGCTAGGATTTTTTTCATTATTTTTACCTTTGTCTTTTTACACTAGTCTAGCTACAGGATTTTTTTTAGATTCATTGGACAGAAAAAAATAATTCAGGTCTGAAAGGGTTAAGCAGCCTCTCTTCGCTGGTCTGTTTTGGAATTCTAAAAAGCAACAAAATTTATTTATTTATAAGGTTCACCCACAGCACATATATGGACATAGATACATTGAGTCTTATGGTAATATTCTAATATATATGCCAATTACGGGCAAACACAACATTGACAAAAACACGCCAGATTATTTATACACTACTACAAAGAGACACGATATAAAAACAAGAACATACAATACATACAATAAAACGGAGAACATAACAGTAGTAGACCAGGGAATACAGATAAAACGAAGTTAACTTTTTGGACAACTGACTTGATCAGGAGACTTGATAAAATAAAAATAAATTAATAAGAAACTTTATCACTAGAAAGAAAAAGAAAAGAAAGAAAATCAGTTTATTGTGCCGGAAAAAAAGCACAGAACACAAACTAAACTTATCAACTACAATAATTATAACAAAAATAAAAAAAATAAATTAAAAAAAACACATCACTGCCAGCCCATGTTTGGGCCGGACATTAATTGAAACGTGTCTCTGTCACTAGTATATCTTTATCCTTATAATAATATGTAGGTCTTACTAATAGGCTAATGAAACTGTCTAGCAACATAAAAACTGGCTATTTAAGAACAAACAATACATAACACAGTACACACTTGAAATTTGGTGGCTCGTTTTCAATTTTGGAGTTGTTTTCACGGCACCAAAGCCACCAAAATTGAGCCACTAAAATTGGAACCAGGCATAAAAAATCGTTAAAAATAGGAGTTTTACGTTACAATTAAATAATTATCACTGATGTACCTATGCGTAATCCTAATACTGGTATTCAGCTGAATCCGGTTTGACAGGAAGCCGACCCCAATATAATTGGGAAAAGGCTAGGCAGATGATGTATCGTAACCCTAATGACTACCTATAACGCGTAGCTAACTATTAAAACACTTCAAAATAAACAGCAAATCGATCCACTAAAAATTGAATACTTCTTGTCCCCCGTGCCACCCAAAATTATATTTACGTGTTTGTTTTTTTACTTACAAAATCAGAGCGCTAATCACACATCTGTAACGCGCACGACTGATAGATGCGAAATAATAAAACGCGATTGATCGCACACGCAAGAAACTTCATGTAGTCATCATGGTAAGTTGAACAAGTGCCACTAAAATTTTGACTTTTGCTGGGACAAACTTTGATCGTGTATCCAGTGCTTTTAAATTAGATTTTCTACTATGGTTTTATTGTTTTTAGATATGTGTCTTATGCATATAGTAACGAAATTGTTTATTTTTTATTGTACCTTCAATTGTTATTTTGGTGAATGCAATTATATAAAAAAATGGAGCTGGGACAGGCCACCCAACTTAAATTTTAAGGCGATTTTTTTCCCTGATATTCATACACACTTATGTGAAAAAATGTGTCCCTAATTGAACCAAGTTACGTAGTTCACTATTAAAAAATAAGAAACGTCCTATCATTTAATACCTCGATTCTCACCGTGGACACGTAAAATTTGCCGCGGGGATGTTCACCCAAATGATTCAGGAATATGGCGCGTGGACCGTTTCGAGTAGGTATAAATGGGGACTGTTATATATTCGGGTTAAGTTAGCTCTATTAAAAATAGCTTACGTTCGTCCCAATATTTGGTTTAATGCGATTTACTGTAACCTAACCCGGTTACAATAACTCGCACATGCGCATACTTTCATGTGTAAATGACATCATAGCACATGTGCACATGCGCTGACTCTCATGTGGTGAAAATCATTGCACATGCGCACATGCACAGACTTTCATGCGGCGAACATCATTGCCCATGCGCACATGCACAAATTTTCATGTGGCAAATATCACTGAACATGCGCATATGCACAGATTTTCATGTGGCGAACATTATTGCACGTGCACAGGCTTTTATTTTGAGAACATCATTGCACATGCTCATGCCCATGATTAAAGCTACCCGTGACACATAAGAAAAACTTCTTGATAAAATATGGATATTTTTTCCTGCAAAAGATGAAGAATCTTTAGTGCCGATGAATTATTATTGAGCTTGAGAACTAAAAGTTGTGAAAGTTTGCATCTTCACTGAAATCTTTAAACTTATTACGCTTGGAGTCTACAACTTTCTTGCGAACTTCGACGATCGCAAGTTTGTTGGCACTTTAACAAACTACGGAGATACCCAAAGAATTCTCAATTTCACATTCAACTCTGCAAAAATCTACTACTACTATCTCGAAACATTCAGGAAATTTAGTTTTACAAAAAATCTTACATTTTTTAAACCTTATCATTTAAACGGTGGGTCTCGTTTTATTAAAAAACATTATTTTTCTAGTAGTCGCAATATCATCATAAAGTTCGGCCAAGAAAGCTCAAACTGGGTGATGTTATTATTATTCTCACATCAAAAAATGTTTGTTATAATAAAATGTGATAACTACGAATGTTGTTTTAATAAAATGTGATAACTATTTTAAAGCCGTGTATATTGTCAGTGGTCAGACAGCGGCCAATAGTTCTTCCATTGTATTCGATAATCAGTCCACTAAACTACCCAAAACCGATAACCTCTCATCTTTTGTTTCCATATTCTGCAATAGTCCTGCCCCAACCGGGGATTGTCCTTGGGTACTTATACTTTAATAGTGCAAACAGGGATAATTGTCGGTTGGTGCCCTATTCCATTTGAAATGTCTAACGGGGCCTCTGCGAGCTGGCTTTGGTCCCTCGTATGCCTACCAAAGGACCAGGATCCCTCGGTACCGAAATTTTCAAAGACATGAAATGTGAATAGTACCCATCGTTCGCAAAAACGGTAATTTTTTATTATTTCTGCCAAACGTTAAGTTCAATCACTTAAATAGCTCAGAATAAAATGGTTGATTATTCTCAATAATATACAATTTGTTCTTACATATTCTAAGAATCACCATTTCTGAGATAGTGTTTCAAAAAGTTGTGTTCTTCATTATATGTACGAGTACGCCGCATATAGGATGACTGGTGATTGAATACTTACCCTTGAAATTAGTTATACTAGTGCTGATTTGCAAATATTTTGACACCGAAAACTTGGGGTCCATATTCAATTAATTTCGAGTTAGCGACGATAAAAAAACTTGCCTCACGACCAAAAACTGCGAATGGTGAGAAATTTAGATAATTCTCTCTGGATAGTCAATCGATAGTTTTCGGATGGCTCATGAACGAATGAATCCTCCCAATACTATTGTTAGTTTTAACAAAAGGGGGTAACCAGAGCCGCTTTACATCCATCACGGGTTCGAAACAGCGGGATCCGAACAAGGAGACGTGTGACAAGGATGGCTTCATGATGGTGGAGAGGAAAAAGAAGAAGCCTACTTGTCGGAACCAGTGCGGCACCGCGCTGGCAGGAACAAACATGCAAAAAGACACCTACGACGCAGCTGTACGTGTCCCGGCTACATCACTCCACGAAGGTTGAGGAGATCGTGGAGTACATGATAGTGAAGACCAACTGTATCTACTTTGAGGGTCGAGAAGTGGGAGTCGCGTCCAACGTTTGTGGTGCGGGTTCCAACTCATCAGCTCGAGATGTTCCTCAAATAAAGAGTTTTGGCCGAAGGGTGTCGTGTATCGACGTTTCCGCGGCCGGCTGCGCGACACCAGTCAGCGAAACACGACGCCGTCATTTCGTGTGCAATAGTTTCCATTTATTGTAATACTTATGTATTAACTTTATTTATAGTTATTGTTTTATGTACTTTATTGTATGGGTCTAGGGCCCATGCCTGAAATAAAGGATTAAGTTAAATTGTTTAACAAAAATAGCCATATATAGGGTAAATCAAAAAGTCACGCTATCTTTTATACTACGCAACGGGTGTTAATCCGTTTCATCAATAGGCAGAGTGATTCAAGAGAAAGGATTATATGTATAGTTCGTCCCGACATTCCTACGGTAATAATAGGATATGCCTGTACGAAGTCGCAGGCAGAAGCTAGTTAATATTATAAAAGTGAAATTAACTGTCGGTGTTGCGATTACCTTATCAATTCGGAACGGATTTAGATGAAACTCGACACACGGGTAGGCTATTAGGGGGATTTTTGATATCGGGAGCATGCAACCCGTTAAGTATTGTGTAGTGGTTTAATGATGTTTAGTATTTTAAAAGCTCTATTTAATTTTGCTTTCAATTTTCCCGAAAATTGAGATAGATACAGTAAATGTCATTGTCGCTTACTACGAACTACTCCGAACGGACTAAGGTTGCGTTTCCACAAGATATGTGCGAGGATGGTGGCGAAGGATGTGTTTGTGAGAACCAATAGAATCGCTTCATTTACCTAGCCTGTAGTGATTCTAGGCTACGTAGCGAGGGATGTATTCTTAACAAACACATCCTACGCATCCTCGGACATATCTGGTGGAAAAGCAGACTTATTAGATAATAAAAATTATCCCAAGGGAACACACTCCCGGGATGAAAAGTTTCCTATGTGTTATTCCAGACTATAATAATCTACCTCTGTAACAAAATTCATTTAGATCCATCCAGCCGTTTGCACGTGAAGAAGTAACAAACATACACACACACACACACACACAAACTTTTGCCTTTATAATATTAGTGTGATCGTATAGAAGTTTGGATTTCTCTTGTATTTTTTTTTCGGCGCTAGTCATTTTTTGACCGATTTCCAAGAAGACCAATTCGGATGTTTTTGTGGGCTATCAAATGAACACTGGCAAAGTTTTCTCTTGACGTATTTATAATATAAACTTTGAAGCCAGACGTAACACTATAGTACTTACTCCTCTGCTGTTCTTTTCTGATTACTTTCGTTGCGGGATCCAAGACATTTGAATCATTTAATTCATCAGCTTCACTGACTCGGCATTTTTCTGGTGGTCGCCACTGTTGGATTCGTCCTCTCAAGATTTGCAAGGTTGAGTGTGCTTGTCTCTTTATAAAAAAAACGAATTTTTATGCCAGTAACTTGCTCAAAAGTATGCAAGCAGATCACTTGCATGCCGTTGCATCACAGCTTATGATTAGTGTGAGGAGCACAATGTGAGGGGCACAATGGCTTTCAAACAACTCGCATACAATCTATACTTAATATTATAAATGCGAAAGTAACTGTCTGTCTGTTACGCTTTCACACCTAAACCGCTGAACAGATTTTGTTCTAAATGGTTGTACAATTGACTCTTACAATAATTTGCTTTCATATTTCGCAAACGGACCCTTGGATGAAAAAATGTTTTTGCATACCCTCAATAATTTTATACGACCTATCCAACAACATCCCGCACTATGAGGTAGACGATAAAAAAAACATCGCCACTTCCCATGTGCGGGGGCACCCTAAAAAAAAAAAACAAGACTTAACTTTACCATTTTGCCGGCGTAATTAATATGTATAACTATACCAAATTTCAACTTTCTAGCGCTGAGCTAAACCGCAGACGGACAGACAGACAGACAGACAGATAGACAGATAGACGTACATGGCGAAACTATTAGGGTTCCTTTTTGACTACGGAACCCTAAAAACGAACATCTTGTGTTGGTTTTTTTATTTATATGAAGCCAGTACTTTCATAATAATTTTGAAATATAAAAAACAAGAGATTTTTTTAAATAAACGCGAACAAATTTCACACAACAAACTTGCCAATACCGGTCAAACTTCAAACTTTTTTTTTAATATGTTCGGCGCGTTCCCGTCCTGTGAATGAGGTATTAAGAGCAAGACAAATTTCAGTACGGTACGATTTCTCTTTACTTTAAACAATCAAGCGATGCTCAAAATTTTACAATAAGCAAAAATTTGGAACATAAAACATGTCACTGGTAACTTTAGCTACCGCGAACTGTTCAGTGGCTTGACTGACTGCCAGGAACATTTTTCTTAGCAACATTTTTTGTTTTCAGTGTGTTCATTGCGAAGGCAAGTAGTGTACGTATGGGAGGAAATGATAGTTATTGGCCCACAAGAACTGAAGAGCTGATCAGAACCCTTGGCTTACAGGACGAGTATACCACAGAAATATCACTGCATAAATATTCTAATGTATTAACAAGTACTTAAATAAAAGAAGATTCTTTTCCGCAATTTTTTTCTTTCATTAACTCATGTATCTATAAAGAGGGATTTAAAAGAGAAAGTCATAAAAATATGTTGCTTTCTGTGTTCGTCGTAAGTCGTTCGTCTAGTTACGCCATGAGTAACAAAAATACATGCAAGGTGTTCCAAAAGGGCGCAGTCATATTTAAAGGGTAATGTTTAGGGATGACTTTGGGTAGCTGATAGCTATACGGTACATGAACTAAACAAACGAAAAACATTTTTCAAAATTAACTAACGAGTTGGTAAAGTTTTTTGACAAATAAAAGAAACCATTCTTAGTCACTGGGATATCATCACCCCGACTCACTGTGAACTCTGCGACTTCCGGTTCCGACTCACTGAAACCAACCTTCCACTGGCTTGGCAAGCATCTCAAGATGTATGGACGACTCATACACTATCGACCTCCGGTCTCCGGAGATGAGTGATGTAGCGGCATCAATGCTGCCACAAGAAAAACACCCGAAGCGAAATTTGTACGGCAACAATAAGAACCGCAACACCATCCTGCTAGCGACGAACTACTAACGAAATCCTGCATCGCGGTATCACAGTTTTCCGTGCGATTTGAACATATACAACAGTCCGAATATCAACTATCGGGCAGTTGCCCACCACTTTCAATGGAGGTTTGCGGAACTTTACACCCTGATCCGTCCTACTCCAGGGCAAAGGCCCTGGAGTAGGACGTGTGGGACACTACGGGTCACATTAGACATTAGAGTTACTATAGAAGAGAGGAAGGCCTTTGCCTTAATAATGATCAAAGTCTGGGAAGTAATAACGATGGGACTGGCATACACAGTCGTGTAAAAGTCCCTAATTAAAAAGAAAGAGAGAGAAAACAAAAAAAACACACTGCAAACAAAAGGAAACAGCTATTTTTTTCTTAATTTTCAAAAAGAAAATGGTGATATTTTTTTCAAAAATCTATGATGCAGTTTTAGTTTTCATTAACATCGGACCCAAGAATCTACAACTGAATCATTGGATTTTTGAAAAAATATCAGTTACGGTTTGGGTACGTAGGTTTAGACAGAAATTTTAAAATTAATTTGTTAAAAATGAGAGCTTTCCTTTAGTTTGCCATGTGTTTGCATTTGTGTTGTGTTTGGTTTACAAAATGTAGCAAGATGTCAGAATATTTAATGTTACTCAATTACATGGACACAGAACAACTTATAGAAATATTGGCATGATGAGATTTAATCCCCTCGTAAGTGTTTACTTTTGTATAATTACATAGGCTTAGTTTTAGGTATTAATAATAATAATAATAATTTCTTGGCACAAGTCATACACGGTCATCCGATCCCAAACTAGGCAGTGCCTGTGCTATGGCAACCAGACAACTGATAAACATACTTAGATATTTCTAAATACATACATATGACGGCGCTTCGACGTTTTGAGAGTGTCAAGAAAACGTCAAGAATGACAGCGGACATTTTGACAAGCGTGGGTTGACGTTTCTTCACTCTGACGCAACCCCGGGCTCTTTTGCATCGCACCCAAGCAAGACGTGTTCGGTGGAGCGTCGCTATATTTTGATTGATTAGGAAGTGCTGATTGTAATTGTGTTGGTATTTTGTTAAAATAATAATCGTGCATCGTTAATCATCCTTAACACGTGGTTTTAATTCTCCTCGCCCGCATACCCACGATAGCTCGGCAGTCGCAATGAACCTAGAATTGGCTGATGATGGCCTCTAGCCTTTACATATTATAGACAAATTACACCCAGACACAGAACAAATGATCATGCTCATCACACAAACATTTCTCCTGGGTGGGAATCGAACCCACGACCTCCGGTTTAGCAGTCAGGGTCACTAACCACTCGACCAACAGGCCAGTCATGTAATGTCCGGTAATGTACCATTAAGCTTTTTCTCGTAGTTGCTTAGAATAGATAATTTATTTTTTATTTATGTATTCATAGTTTGACTTTAAATTGTATTTTCCCAATGTAATTTGATCGTAAAGTGATGGCCTGATCCTTTATATCAGTTAAAGTAACCTAGATCGGGCGGATCGCTATCTAACATTGCAATTCCGAACCACCGTTAATTGCATGTATTAAACATCACACAAAAATATCTTTGTTTTAGTTTATTTTTAGGCACTATAATTGTGTGGAAAATATTATTACTGATGACTAAATGTACACTTTTGTAGATGTTTTTATTTGAATTAAATTATTATTATTATGTTGTTATTGTTATTTATTTTTTTATTTACCAACTACGGATGACTTACAACTAAAACAAACAGAATAAAAAAATAGGATGTGCAAGTCATCACTTCTATAAAACAGACTGGAAAGAAAGAGTGTGTTATTACTTCGCAGAATTTGATCCGATACAGGGTTTTTTTTCAAAATCAACGGGAACGACCATCCATGTTCCCTTTGCTTTCCAGGGCCGCGGTGACTCTTTCAAACAAATTCCGCAACCTTGGCAACATGATACTCCTTGATTGGTTGATTTTCTACCCATAGGTACCTCATCATATTAGCCGAAAGATTTCCACTGCTGGACATAGGACACCCCCAAAGAGGGGTTGCCATAATCGACACGCTTGGCAAACGGGTTGGCGATCGCAGTGTAGCTGTTGTAATGCACAGAGAATGCTGCTGCCCATTCTCTGGTAAGTCCCTTAGTCGCCTCTTACGACATCCACGAGAAGTGATGGGATGGTTCTATTCTTTTACGTCCGGTCCGAGTTCCACCCTAACCTTACTATAAAAGTTAGGTTATTAGTTTGATAGGCAAACAAACACTTAATTTTACCTATTAAATCTAAATAACTAGTTAAGATACATTTTTAGGTACGTGAGTGAGGGTATTTTTACAGTGAGCGGTAAAATAAAAGTCACTCTGCTTCTGACAATAATATTGTGTGATAAACGTAAATGATAATAATAATGTGGCTGTATGTATGTTTGTGTTTTAGTTGTGTTGTTTTGTATGAGTTTATAACAAATGTAAATAAACTATGTGGTTGGGTTGAACCCTACAAATTAACTGCATTCCTCGTTCCACCGTCTAGGGACCAGCCCTCAAGCCTGTTTGAACCGCCGCCGCTGTGTCACGTAGCAGTGACAGTTTGAGCCCTAGGGAGCTGAAACGGGAAGCCAGCAAATTTCCAGATCGTGATGCTGTTCATTTAGCAGGTTTAAATAACGTGTAACAGAATAAACGCAATACCTCTTGAGGGGTCATTGTACTCATCATTATGAACAACTTTTGCTATGGGAATAACACAGCTATCGCGAAATGAAAAACAGCTGTTCAGTACATTTTGTTGAGTTATGAGCACATTAATGTATGGGGCATTCGATTTGTTTTGCGCGATTTCAGTTGATCTCATAGTAAAAGTTGTTCATAATGATGAGTACAATGACCTTTTTTCAGGTATTGCGTTTATTCTGTTTCCCGTTGTATAGGTAGGCGGATTAGATAGTACCTTGAAAGTAGTTTGAGAGTCATATCTCAATATTTTCAATCGACTACTATATACATACGGTTTCGGGTTACGGATGTTCATATTGACCTATGTTCCTTTGTAGCGTCTAAACTCTTCATTAGATATAAACTAGATATTTTAAGTGTGCTCCGCCTTACACAGGTTAGTATTAGTATTTTATGCCGTCTCGATAAGTAATAGTATCTAGCTAAATATTGAAAGCGACTGAGAAACACAAAATACTCAACGCTAAAAATATCATATTGGCTCTGGAACATCCTATTTGAAGGAACTCACTCAATTACCAAACATCCTGTAGATACTTAGACGTAACTGTTTTTTTTATTTTTTTATTTAATATGGATTCGCTCTTGACTCTAGTCTAGGTCATAGATGACAGAGACAAAGTCGAAGATGGAGCGAGCTTACTTAACCTTTTGAACGCCAGAGCATAAACGCATCGCCGTGCCCCCGACGCCAAGCCACAAATTCGCCATACTTTTAGTCACATATTTGAGACGTCTGGCGTATAGGGCACGCGCTTGCTTGTCATATTGTATACGTGACAATGGCGTTCAAAAGGTTAAATAACTTACTTACTTACTTAATTTACTTAAATTATGTAATTCTGGTTCTGGCGGATATTAAATGTAATTAGGTATTTTATTCTCCGTTGTCTCTGTCACCGGAAAATTGCAGACTCCGTAAGATTGTAATAAATCATGCGGCGTTTGCAATTTTCCGGTGACATCTCCATTGGATCAGAGGAATCTGTTTTTTTACTAGTAGGTACACTTTTGTGACCCACTGCAGAGCAAACGCCACCCCTTTCTCCTTCCAAACCTCTCTATCTTGTAAGATACTATGTTTTTATATTTTTCATGTTTTTGCCGAACGAAAATAATCAAGTTATTGTGACAAATTGTCAAATGCGCGTTATCTAGCTGTAATTGACTGAAAGATTTTTTAACAGCCAATCGCAGTACTTTAATTGCGGTTAATTTGTCAATGGATTATATATGTTTTTCCACAAACTGGGGGTAAGTGGGTACTGTAGATCATATAATTTGTTTCACTCATCATTCATCACTGCAAGGTAAACCGCTGCTCAATTGTGCTGTAAATATTGAAGGACATCGGTCTCACAGGTCTCAGTCACTTTACATACCTACAATTCTAACGTTGACCTGACTAATCACAGACTTGATGGTGACGTGATCACGTGAATAACGTATGACATGTGTAAGAAAGCACAAAATTTTTCCCTTGATAAGTATCAAGCATTTAATTTAACGCCATCTAGTGTCGAGTAGCTGTTTTAAGTAAAAAGAAACTCGCATTCCATCCCAGTATTTGAAGAATAATTAATAATTTAATACAGTGCCATCTAGTATCGACTAGCAACATTGCTGAATTAGTAGTTCAACTTAAATTGTTTTCAAAGGTGTGAAAAGTTTTTAGAACTTCAGATAATATCTCAAAGAAGCATAGGTGCTATATAAGTATCAACATTATATCCACATCACGAATTTAGACCTTTGGTAGAATTTTAGAAGTTTTTGAACTTTTAGTTTGCTTCTTTACCTCACAGATGGCGCTGCACGTTCACTGAGCGACATGCTCAGCCTTGATTCTCTTTCAGGGTTTTCAGGCGTGACCGTTTGTTATGTGTGAACTTTATGTAACAGCTGACTCCACCCTCCGGGCGAGATAGCGTGCTACAGAACGAGGGAGAGGACGACAGATGCAGCGGCGCAGCTTTATGAGGGCCCACGAGGTCGCATGCTGGCTTTCTCACATCCGCACTTTCGTCCTTTTCAGGTTCGGGTGACCTCGGCGAGGTGCACGTGTCGTTAAGTTTATGAAGTTTCATGTTCGATACAAGTTTTGCATAACATTGGCCGCGTGCAGCGCGAGTGCATAAAATACTTTTCAACTTTTTTGTTATTCTGCTTATTCGGGTTTTTAACCGTTTTTAGGATTTTAGGAGAACAAAACGGTTTTGTATACAGCAAAACCGGATCTGGCTAGTTATTAACATTAAGCTACGCCCGTGTTACGTCAGGAGTTTGTAAGACACACGGTTTCGGGTTATCGTTCGATGAGTTGCAAATTCCGGCTTGTCTTATTTTAGGGAAAGACATTTTTAATGCTAGAATGACTCTGATGTATTTAAAATGGTTTGTATAATATTTTAGGACGTAATCAAGGTTTACCCGATTTGGTGTTAGTGTGGTGAATCACAGTGATTCAGTTCATGAATTTAAGCTTCTTCGAGTTTTTAGTAGACTTACGTTATTTCGTTCATTTTGGGGTGTCAGGCAAATCAACTACGAGTACTACTTTATACATATATTACTACATAAGATTATTACATTATTTTATTTTTATCTTATAATGCATAATTTATCTTATTATAAAATATATAAGTTATAAATTGTATTATTTAACAACAACAACTCTAATTTCATTAGGTGCTACTTATATTTACGTCACTGCAGGGCAGGAACCCTTCCATTTTCTCTAGGTCATATTTTTACCAATTCCTGAGTAGGCAAGACATACTGACCCATTTTATGTCGTCACACCATTTCCTTCGAACCGCGGCATCGTCTCGCGTTTTCAGATTCAGGGCACCGCTACTGTCTTAGTTTCAAGACGTGGGCCTTGAAATTAAAGCAGGAGTGCCTATATATAGGGTGATTTTTTCAAGTGAGCGTGTTTATGGCCCACTTCGAAAATATCTATGAGAAATCGGGAAAAATACGCAAAAAGATCTCGGGCTCGATTTTCGAACCCGTTGATTCAGGAAGAACCTTTGCAATATTATGGATCGTATTGCAATGACAGAGATGGGACTATTCGAACTTAAGTTAAGTTTAGACTACGACAGAAATTACGACACAAGTGACAGACATACATTTCTATACTGTTCACACTTTTGTCTGTACAGTCAACGGCCAGAAGTGCATGAGCATGCTAAGGTTTTTATTGCTATGAACGCGCGGTACAGGCCGTTTATGCATCCGTGTGTAAGAAAGAGATATATGAACACAGAACGCACACCTCAGAATTCACACTGGCATCGAACGAAACAGGCACATCTAGCTACTCGCTTTTTTACACACGCACAGTACGTAATTACTTTGACCTTAGTCGGTTCATAGCATTGCTAAAATTCACAATAGCAACTAGGTCCCGATAGCTGGTAACGTATCGTATAGGATATATAAACGCATAGGTCTGGGTTCCAATCTTCAGATGATACTTTTATTTTTTTCAATAATAATCTTCAGCTATTCTTTTATTATTAAATAAATTAACGAACGAAAACTATGATGTAATAATAATTTTTGTATGTTGTTATTGAAATAAGGGGTTATGAATAAAAAGGTTTAAAAGTGATTACATAATGTTTATTTGTAAAACAGTTTATTTTCTCATAATCAGTTAATAGTAAGTAGCTAATTTGCCGTGTGGTATCCGGCAAGTAAAAAGAATAGGCCACCCCACCTCTTCCCGTGGGTGTCGTAGGAGGCGACTAAGGGAGAATAATAGCCAGTTGTCGCTCCGGTAACCGATACATGGCGGTATATCCATGAACCATGCTGGAATGCTCCCAAATGCCGAACCTTATAGTGGGCAGCAGAACTATAAGAGAAAGTATTCCAGGAACTGCGGTCACCAACCCGCCTGCCAAGCGTGGTGACTATGGCAAATCCCCTCAAATGAGTAGCAACCCAGATTTACGGCCCCTAGTTCCCGGCAGCTGCACTATTCCTGGCCATGGTACCAGCCACGGTAACGGTGCGGTGGGGGTGCTAAGAATCCCGGGCTACGGCCGGGTACCAACACCGTAAAATTTACCTGGCTACGTTTAATGGACGCTCTCTGCGGCTGAACGAGCATCTCGCTGAATTGTAAGTAGAGTTAAGTCGTATTAACTAGCACATCGTGGGACTATCGGAGATCCGAAGACAGGGAGAGGAGACGATAACCCTCGATAGTGGCCACTTGCTCTATTTCCGAGAGGGACACCAACCATCCCAAGGTGGCGTCGGGTTTATGGTCCACAAGTCACTCAGGAGCAATGTTGTGGAATGCGGCAGTGTGTCGGCGAGGGTGGCATACCTTATACTTAAGATATCAGAAAGGTACTCCTTAAAGATCATACAAGTGTATGCCCCAACGTCCGCACACCCTGACGACGAAGTCGAGGCCATGTACGAAGACATAGTGAAAGCTATGTCTCGTACCAAAACATTCTACACTGTTGTTATGGGTGACTTCAACGCTAAAGTGGGAGTACAAGAGAGTGGCGAGTCGAGAGTAGGGCCATTCGGCTATGGGCAAAGAAATCACAGGGGGCGAATGCTGGCAAACTTCCTCGAGGCTCGGGGGCTTTTTCTGATGAACTCTTTTTTCCAGAAGAAGCCTCAAAGGAGGTGGACCTGGCGAAGCCCCGACAACGTGACAAAGAACGAGATCGACTTCGTTATATCCGATAAGCGCCATATATTCAGAGACGTATCTGTAATCAACAGGGTAAATACCGGAAGTGATCACCGACTGGTTAGAGGCACTCTGAATATTAATGTCAAGATCGAAAGAGCGCGCTTAACGAGGTCGACTGTCAGACCAACGCTGCCTGAGGTCGAAGCTGGTTGCGAAAGCTTCCAGTTGGAACTACAGAACCGATTTGCCATGTTGGAAACCACGGAGGACATTAACGATGCCGCCGAAAGCCTGGTACGTGTCATTCGCGAGGTGGGCTCTAAACACTTTCGACCTGTGAGTAATGGACGCAAATCGGTACTTACCAGCGAGACTCTGGGATTGATGAGGAAACGACGAGAACTCCTGAATGCAACGCCGTCTGAGCGTCAGGTACTTAACAGGGAGGTCAAGAAGCTGATTAGGCGCGACACTCGGAGCGCAAATACCCGATTCATTGAGCAAGCCATAGGGCAGAACAAAGGCTCGAAGGTATTTGCCAAGCCCAATACCTCCCGTTGTCACCTGACGAAACTCAGAACGTCACAGGGCACCACCGTCACCTCGAAGCCAGAGATACTCGCTGAAGTCGAAAAGTTCTACGGAGACTTATATGCTCAGAAAACATGCCCACCTGCAGCCCACGGCGCGGATGATCCACGGGCCAGGCTTACACGCCATCTCACAGACGAGCTTCCCGACATTGACATGGGTGAGATTAGAATAGCTCTCGGACAACTTCATAACAATAAAGCTCCAGGGGATGACGGGATAACCACAGAGCTGCTCAAGGCAGGTGGAACACCTGTCTTGACAGAGCTTGTAAAGCTCTTCAATTCCGTCATCCACACTGGCATAACACCGGAGGCATGGCGCAGGAGCGTGGTGGTATTATTTTTCAAAAAAGGTGATAACACGCTCCTTAAGAACTACCGCCCCATTTCACTCCTGAGCCATGTCTACAAGCTGTTTTCGAGGGTTATTTCGAATCGTCTCGCCCAAAAGTTTGATGACTTCCAGCCGCCGGAGCAGGCTGGGTTTCGAAAAGGCTACAGCACCGTGGACCATATACACACCCTTAGGCAAATAATCCAAAAGACCGAGGAATATAATCAGCCTCTGTGCCTAGCGTATGTGGACTACGAGAAAGCCTTCGACACCGTTGAGACCTGGGCTGTCCTGGAGGCCATGCAGAGATGTCTCATCGACTGCCGCTATGTCGAGGTGATGAGATGTCTGTATAAGGCCGCAACAATGACCGTCCAAGTACAAGAACAGAGCACAAAACCAATCCAACTGCGTCGAGGTGTAAGACAGGGAGATGTCATCTCTCCGAAACTTTTTACGAACGCGTTGGAGGACGTTTTCAAGACGCTTAATTGGAAAGGACGGGGCATAAATATCAACGGTCAGTACATCTCGCACCTCCGATTTGCGGATGACATTGTCATCATGGCAGAATCTCTGCAGGAGCTGGAAGGGATGCTAAACAGCCTAAGCGATTCTTCAAGGCGGGTGGGTCTCGGGATGAATCTGGACAAAACCAAAGTTATGTACAATGGTCATGTCCCCCCGAGACTTGTAATCGTAAATGGCGCTACCCTCGAGGTTGTGCAAGAATACATATATCTAGGCCAAATTATACAACTGGGGCGGCACAACTTTGATAAGGAAGCGACCAGAAGAATACGCTTGGGCTGGGCGGCCTTCGGGAAGCTACGTGGTATCTTTGAATCGTCGATCCCACAATCCCTTAAGACCAGGGTCTTTAACCAGTGCGTCCTTCCCGTAATGACTTACGGAGCCGAAACGTGGACACTCACCATAGGCCTGGTCCACAAATTCAAGGTTGCTCAGCGTGCAATGGAGAGAGCAATGCTCGGGATTTCTCTGGTGGATAGAATTCGCAACGAAGTCATTCGCCAGAGAACTAAAGTCACCGACATTGCGCGTAGAATGAGCATGCTGAAGTGGAAGTGGGCCGGCCATGTCTGTAGACGGACAGACGGTCGATGGAGCAGACATGTGGTAGAGTGGAGACCGCGTATGGGCAAACGTAGTGTGGGACGCCCTGCGGCACGATGGATCGATGATTTGAAGAAGGTGG
>NDFZ01004709.1:113629-140333 GCA_002192655.3 Mamestra configurata | reverse complement strand
CGTCGTATAAATAAAGTTTGCAAAGAGTATTTGAGAGGAGCGTGGGTATATTAATAAAAAGAACAGTATGAACAACAACAAGTCTCGACCGCGCTCTGTTATAGTGAAGCTGGGTAGTCCTAGATGTCGCGACGAATTCTATTCAGCAATAACAAGATACAATAAATCTTACTCTGAGGATAAATTGAATACAAGTATTTTGGGTTATGGCGGTAGCAAGGAGCCAGTTTATGTATCCGAGCACCTTTCTCCGACATATAAATCTTTACATGCTGCTGCACGTCTTAAGGCCAAAGAAAAATCATATAAGTTTGTCTGGGTTCGCTACGGTAATTTTTTTGTATGTAAAGGGGAAAATTCGGGTACTATTCTAATTTAAGGATGAGCAGAGTTTAGAAAAAACTGTATAATTATTTGAAAAATTTGTTTAGTTCCTACTAATTGTCATATTTACTTTTTATTTACTTTAATGGAAGGTATTTACATTTTTTATCAGAATGTTAGAGGCGTGAAAACGAAGTCACATGAAATTATAATGTCAATTTTAAGTTCTGACTATGACATAATATGTCTGACAGAAACGTGGTTAGATGACTCGTTCTTATCCTCGGAATACTTTGATTAAAGTTATACTGTTGTACGCCGTGACCGTATTGCACAGTTTAAAGATTTGTACTCTAAAAGAGTAAATGGTGGTGGGTTACTGGTTAGCTATTAGTAATAAATATAATTTTGTTAATAAAACTGAGTGGCAAACCTCCGTTGAGGATATGTGGTTATGTATTAGTGTTGGTAGTGTCTGTATGAATATTTTTGTTGTGTATTTACCGTCTTTTATAACTTGCCATATCTTTGTCCAATTCTTGGCCAGGGCTGAAGACATTTGTTTGCGTTATTATTGGTGATTTTAATCTTCCTAATGTGAACTGGTTTGAATCTAATGATCCCTTTCTAGGAATTAGTAACCCTTATTATTTAGCGTTAAGAGACTTCATAAACATCACCGGGTTTCTTCAAATGAATAATATTTGCAATCAAAATAATGATATCTTAGACCTCATCTTAGTGGATGAAAAAAAAAACTCCAGTCTTTCTGTTTCTTGTGTGGGGGTGCCCCCATTAGTAAACCAGATGTGCATCATCCGCCGCAAGAATTAGCCCTTACTAAAACTTCAACTTCTAATTTAAATAATTATATTTTACAGTCTAAATATATTTTCATTAAAACAGACTATGAGGCATGTGTTCGCGATCTGCGTAAAGTAAATTGGGAAGATTATTGTCATTTGAGTTGTAATGATTTTTATTCTGACTTTTTATAATATACTATGGGAAAATATAAATAAATACAAGCCGAAGGGTAAACCTAAAAATAATTGCTTTCCAGTTTGGTTCTCGGCTTCGTTAATTAAACTTCTTAAAGAAAAGCATAAATACAGGATTCGTTTCAAACGGTACAAAAACTACTACTACGATACTTTTGTTTTCCTACGAATGAAAGCTGAGAGAGCTATGTATGACTGTTTTAAAAATTATATAGAAAGGATTGAGAGTGAATTAAAAACAAATGTTAAATCTTTTTGGCGTTATACTAAGTCAAAGAAAACTTTCAGAGGGATTTCTAAACAGGTTTCGAGAGGTGATCGTGTTGAGAAGGGTGGTAGTGGTGTGGCTGATTTATTTGCAGACTATTTTGCATCTGTGTACGGTGTTAGTCAACAATTCTCTCTCGGCTAACTCGGCTGCCGAGTTCTTGTGCCCACAACTCGGCAGCCGAGTCGTTATATGTAGCGACGACTCGTGGGCACGAACAAATTATTGTTCGACCCATATGCTGAGTTCAGGGCACTGAAAGTGTTAATAGCTCAAATTATTTTGTTTTTGTAGTGTTCAGGATTTAGGTATACTGGACGCAGTTTTTAGTTTTTCTTTTTGTCTCTAATATTCATTATGTTCAATGTCATGCATACCTGTCATTTGCATGGTTACTGAAATGCCGATTTTGAATGTAATTTTATTTGAATTATAAGTGACAGTGCTGTTGTTGTGCTTATTATAAATAAATAAATACCGAATTCAAATTAAGTGACACAAATTCACACATTTTCGTCTCGACGACGGTACAGAAACTACAGCACCCTACAAATTACAATCTTTACTTCTTTTTCATAATGTAGATATTGTTTTCAGAAGAAGCCCCAGCCCTGACGAGTCAGCACATGACTACGACAGCCCCTCCCTCGTAGAGAACGAGGAGGAAATGGAGTCCGAGTAAGTTAACGCTGCGATCTGCGATTTTTTGTATTGCCCACTCATAAACTCACAAACTTTGTCATGGCCATAGAAGGAAACTACTTTGAAAGGGCTCGTAACTAGTTATAACTGCACGAATCGGTCGGTCCAAGGTTAAACAACCCTTGGCAGGATTGGCTTGTGGATGAGTATTGTGGTACTCTCTTTCTTCTCCTAAAATTGTTTGTCCGAAAATCCGACACGTTTGCTATAAACTTCAGTAACCATAATGTTCAAAATCCCGAAATTTTGTTTAATATAATTATCTTTAGTTCTAGTATTCTGTCATAATATCGAGTACTATAATAATTGAATCTCCTAATTTTACATGACCTAAAGTAATATGTCCTAAGTATTGTGTTAAATAATGTGCATTATTCCGAATGATCATATATAATATTTTTTTAGTCCTAAAACATTTGCTAAAAATTAGATTTTAGTAACAGAAACGAATCGCTGTAAATCCAACTCCACGCAATCTTGTCTGCTCTACCCCTAGAATGTAATCGCGTAGGCGCGGAGGAGCGAGGCGGTCCCACGAAAAACTCACGTGGGACCGCCGCGCCGGAGCCCCACAGCGCCGGAGCCGTAACAGAAACCATGACTGTTGCATGCTTGCTTTCATGCTTGCTTGCATGCTGCGTGCTTGCTTGCATGCTGCGTGCTTGCTTGCATGCTTGCTTGCTTACAAAAACCATAAATCAATACACGATCTTAAACACTCTCTTTTTTCTCCAGAAATTGATGTCCGAAAATCATTATCCATAACACAAATTAAGACAATAAAAGTTATATCACTTTAAATTATGGATAAAAAGTTAGGTGAGACAATAGAGAACCGAGTATTGTTACGAGCTTGGGGTTCGTGACAATAAAAACAGCCGATTAAATAACCAAAGTGACACTTTAATTTAACAACACTAATTATAACTTTAAATTCACTAATTATAAAACAACCTCACCACTGATCACTTTAATCGCACTTGAAGATCGTTTCCGAAGTATTCGCTTGTATCGCTAATCCAATACTCGGTCGCAGACTACGCGCTCCTTATATAAGTCAGTTAATTCTAGAAATTTCTATTCTCTAAACATCTGGAAAGTACTCGTAACTGACTGACCAGATATCGAGAAGTGTAGAATGTTCTGGCAAATAAATGTCTAGAAGGTACTTGACTGTACTAGTTCTGCTACTCGATACTAGATGGCGCTAGTAGTAACTTAATGTACCCGACATTCATTCTGGCGCGTAACAGTATGTACCTCGGAATCCCGTGCCTCGGAATTCTTAGATCTTTGGCAGTTTGTTTTTCTTTTCGTCGAAGTCGATGGTTAACTCTTGATTATTTGGGCTGGTTGGATTATGTGGAATGGTTAACTGGAGATTATTTGGGCCCAGTAGGTGGCTACGTTTATTGCAGCATCAATGGCATTAATTAAATCCTCCAAAGTACGTAGTATGTAGCTATGGGCACTTGGGGCACTCTAAAATGTGGCTCCTATTCTGAACAGGGGCACCGCACTCACATTGAGTATCAGCCGGGTCTATAAAACTTCATTTCGCCAAGTTGTGTTTGCATCGGCCTACCTTTGGGAGCTGGGAGCTTTCAAACAGGCCACTTCACTTCATAATTCACTACCTGGAGGCAACTGCTTGTCTTCTACTTGTCTTCCCACAGTTTGCTTCTCTCTTTAGATGGCTTATCCTGGATTGCCTCTATGCATCGAGGGAAGCTCTTGCGACTTTTTAGTCTTCTCGGGGTTGACATGTGGTCGTAGAGGGTATGTCGGGAACCGGTTGCCTGGCCCTTTTTGTTGCGCGCATGCGACATCCCTTCGTACGGCAGGTGGTGCGATGCCTGCAAGGAGATAATGTTTGTTGAGTGGATTCGGTTTTAAGCAGCCTGATATTATCCGACACTTAGGGCAATTTTTTGTTTCATTTAGGGCAATGTCTACTTGCCGAGCATGAGCGGATCGCTGCCACACTGGGCAAGCAAACATACCAGTTGTACGGAGAACATCGCCTGCCGCTCCCCAGTTGCTGGAAATTAATAAGGATGACAGTCGGTAACGTTACCGGTAGTCTCAAGGCCGAAGGTTACCCAGGAAGTTACAAACCAGTTACTGCGACAAACAATAGCTCCATGTTAACAAAAAACTCGAGTGCTCAACAGCATTCTGCGAGTAGTATCTTTTCCAGTCGAGGCTTAACTGTGAATGACTCTGGAAGTCGACTCAAACATAGTCGGGAAAAGGCTTGGTAGGCAAAAACTACATAGGTGCTTGACTTTATAGGTATTACTTTATCAAATGGACGTTATTTTTTTTTGTCAGTTTAAGTCCGAGCCCTGGCGAATCGGCCACTGAGTACGAGAACACCTCCCACGGCGAGAACGAGGAGGAACCGGACTCCGAGTAAGCTCAAAAGTTACATGCTCCTCGCAGCGTACCATACAAACTTTCAACTCATTATTATTCTTGGACATTAATGAAACGATTTCAATAAAAATAAAAGTAACGAACTTTTTCGAAAAAGAGTTTAGAGGGAAAGAGATACTTTCTACAACATGTTACATAATAAACGTAATACCTGAAAAAGGGTCATTGTAGGTACTCATCATTATGAACAAGTTTTACTTACTATGGGACCAACACTGATATCGGTAGGTATCTTGCGTTAGTGCGACTTCGTACGCGCATATCCCGTTTTTCCCGTTCCCCTAGGAATTTCGGGAAATCTTCTCTTGCTTCCCTACACTCCCCAAGGCATGCCAAATTTCAGCTTTTTACGACCAGTAGTTTCGGCCGTGCATTGTATGTCAGACACTAACGAAATAATTTTACAGACTTTGCCACATGGCTCCCAAAACTTTGCCACATGGAGGGAGGAACATGAATAGAAAAAAATACTGAATGAAGACTTCATTTTTATTTTAAAACAATACGAGCTTTCAATCAAAAAATATATTGCCTGTCTGAACCGGGTATCGAAACCGCTTAATGTGAAAAAAAATAACCTGTAATTTTACTGCTCCGATCATAATATTTATTTCTTATCAATAACACAGCATCTGAAATAGAAGGAAGACCATGAAATTTAAGTTTATTTAGTAGAAATAAATATGTATACGATTAAACATTTCGTACAATAAAACTACAGCTTAATTTTTTTTTTCACATTTAGCGGGTTCGATTCCGGGTTCAGACAAGAAATTGTTTAAAATTCCTTGAATGCAGTTCGTATTGGTTTTTGTATCTACAGTATTTAAGGTAGTCCCTCCATGTGGTAAAGTATTGGGACGCCCTGTATATTGATTGATGATTGATATCCAAGGCTCATAGTCCTAAGCATGCAATGAGTAAACATCGCTTGAAAAAGGCGATACATTAAACTAGTTTTTGCCCGCTCGCGTAAACATAGTTAAAAAAAAAAGTTTATAACTGTTTCCAGTGCCACATCTATCTCTGCACCAAAATTCATAAAATACAATAAATCACAGAGCCTATCT
This sequence comes from Mamestra configurata, assembly GCA_002192655.3. NCBI lineage: Eukaryota > Metazoa > Arthropoda > Insecta > Lepidoptera > Noctuidae > Mamestra > Mamestra configurata. The sequence continues at coordinate 134,529 of NDFZ01004709.1, read as the reverse complement.
CTGTAATTTAGGCGTGAAAGCGCATCAAGCTGACTCACTTTTGCATTTATAATATTAATTTATTAGGATGATTTTCATACATCTGAACGTTATGTCATAATTTTATTATGTGACGAATGTTGATACCGCGATATAGAATTTTATGTTAATGCCGCTACAATATTATGATTGCTTTTTTGGTTTCAGGAGGAGTCACAGTCCGGATCAGTCCGCACGTGACTACGAGAGCTCCCGCGAGGAAAACGAAGAAGATCAAGAGTCTGAGTAAGTTTGTGCAGAAAGCATTACATGGCTAGATAATCAAATGTCTTCGTGTGGCGGGGTAGGCACAAACAAAACACCAAGAGTTGCGTTTCTAATATCTTGCTTAACGTTTATTACCGCAAAAACATCGAGAGGAACTTCTTTTGTCGTTTCCATAGCTACCCGAATTTTGTGTTGACCACTTTTTGTTTAATTTTTTTTTCAGACAAGGTCGAGGCGAGAGCCCCTCCATTGAGGAAATCGAAGACGAACCTGAGTGTGTGTAAGTTTACACAGTTTTTAGGGTTCCGTAGGAAAAAACGGGACCTTTATAGGATCACTAATTCGTTGTCAGTCGGTCGGAGTGTCATGGCCCTTTTTCTCAGGAATGCGTGGAGCTATCATTTTGAAATTAATATTAATTATGTAAGTTTATGGGCCCTTAGAGCTCTAAAAAAATGAATCTTCTAAATCAACGCAATAAAAAAATATGACTATTTATGTATCATTTTTGTTAGATATTTTGATAATCAAGACCTATAGGATATTTCCCGTTGACCTAGAATCATGGAATTTGGCAAGAATCAAGGTCTTACAGCACAAGTAAAGGAAAATGTCTGAAAATTGTAAATTTGTAGTTTTATCACATAAATATTCACGCGGCAGATCACTTACACGCTGGACCGACCTTATTAAATGCTCCATTGTGCAATATTCTCGCGACACCCACAACAGAAGCCGTTGGAAAACAAAGCGAGGGCTGCCGTGCTTACAGAGGATATCCGTGACAGTCCGACATGTGACATCATCATTAGCCCCGAACACTCTGTCAAGAGTGCACGACTGAAGAGATCACATAAAAAACACTGCGATTACAAACTTGAAGAAATGACCGTGACGTACCTGTAGGTACGTCATAGGCACGCCTCTATGTATGGAAAAACTATTTTTCAACTAAAAAGTTAAGTTCGTCCTTCGACCCTACCTACTTATCTTTTTGACAGAGTAATGAGAATGCTGACATAGTTTATACATTTCAGTCAGTATGTAATGTTTATTCGAAAAAAATCGAGACTAGATTCCCTTAATAGACTAACTTGTATGGAGCCTCGGTGCGCGGGCCAGACACACCGCTCATGACCTCGATCTCGCCTATTGGCAAGCGATGTATAAGATCTATGACGGAACGAACGATCCCTTTCTTTTATTACTATATTCTATATTTTCTGCCGCTCTCGGAGACGTCACTTCAATTTTGATAATAGATTAAAAGATTAATAGATTAAACAAAACATTTATTACTTGAGGTCTTGTTAACATGCAGCGTTTATTTTTTTACATTGTTGCCAATTCTTAGGTAATGAATAGGTAAGTTATATTAACAACCTAGTTATGGGCTTATAAATTGTACTAAGCTTCGTAATCGGTAATAAAATATATTTATTTTGTTCATAGCGACTCAGACAGTGACGGTGACCTGTGGGACACCGAGAGCGATAGTGATTGCGAGAGTATCTGACAGACTTATCGACGAATACAGGTATGTAGCACACCTAAGTTAACAGTGTCTATGCATAAAATAATAGAAAACGCTACCCAGTAAAAAAATATATATTTATACGTGTAATGCCTGCGCACACTGGTGGGGGAGAGCATCGAGGAGGATTCCTGTATCCGCCAGCGCACACTGGCAAATAAAATCCTCTGCGATACCGCGAGCGTCCGCCAGCTTACCGGAGCATCCGCCGGTATGCCGCGGTATCCACCGTGTAGCCACCGCTCACCGGGATTTTATTATTCCACTAACGACTACGCAGTCGAAAAGTTGCGCCGTGCAGCGCACACAGGCGCATACCGCAGCCTCCCGCCGCGGTATCCTCCAGCGTGCTTATCGATGCTTCAGAGAAAACTGCACTGTGATACTCCAAGGCCGGTCACCGAACATTGAAATATAAGGTCCCACTTAAATAGATGGACAAATTTTAACACAGCGTTCAGTACGTCTAACAAAAGATATCCGAGCAAAAAAATCTGATTATATTCTGACCTAAAATAATAAATTGCCGGCACACTAGAATAAACACATCCACTATGGTGAGGTACTTGACGTGGTCACGTGCGCGGCACATTTTTAATATCAGAATGTAACCAAGATTTTTAGTGTATTTTCTTTTTTTTTTCTTATGTATCTGATTTCTAAATGTTTGTCCACCTATTTTAATGGGACCTTATATATTACCTTATGTTCAGTTTTTACTTTGTTTCAATTTTATTACACAACGTGTAACGGAATAAACGCAATACCTCTTAAGGGGTAATTGTACCTACTCATCATTATGAACAACTTTTACTATGAGACCAAAACAAAAATCGCGAAAAAAAAGTCAGCTGTTCAGTACATTTTGTCGAGTTATGCGCACAGAAATGTATGGGGAGGTCGTTTTTTTTGCGATTTCACTGTTGGACCTTTTAAGAGGTATTGCGTTTATTCTGTTACAAGTTGTATGTATATATAACGATTGTATAAGTATTAAATTCAATTGATGAATTTAAAATCCTCTGCCGTCCCATCCGCCAGTCTGCGCATGCCATAACAGATTGTTCAAAGTTTTTCACAATATCATTATTGTGAACATTCGAACAGTAGTACTCATGTACTACGACACCTTTAGACCAGGTCCTGCGTTTAATCCGTTACACTCTGTATTGATTGACTAGGTATCTTTTTTCCCACCGCTCGGATCCCGTGTCCTATCCCATAGGAACAGTTCCTTTTACAGGAATAAAAAATAGCGTACCCAGTAGCCTGACAGTCGCGAACCGTGCAGCTTTGTATCAGTGAAATAATTGTCCTTTGAATCGAATAAGTATTTCCAGAGATTTTTGGATGGTGGATTTCCAAAACTATGAGGATTAGCGAAAAACACTGAAATTTGTTAAAAAATGAGAGCTTTCCTTTAGCATATGTTATTACTTCCCAGAATTTTATTCTTATTATAAGCGACACTTTCGGATGATGTAAATAAAGGTGTTGTATTTTTTAAAATCAACCGTTTCAATTCCTGGCCAGGAATACCGATTTTTCGAAAACCCAATGATGCAATTTTAGTTTTCATCAAAATCAGGCTCGAGACTCCATTCAGTTTTTTTCAATATTCCTCATAGCTTTGGATATGGCCATCCACGCACACTTTAAAAATTCACTCTGTGTAGATCTTTATAAGTTCAGATTGATAGATTCGCGTTTGCCCTCAATTCTGCCTGATTAGCAAGCTGCCTGGTAAGCGAAACAGACTACACAGCTAACAGCTTAATTCCTATGATTTTTCAGATGATAGAGCAGAACAGGCCGAAAGTGAAAACGCCTACGGTAGCGGCGCGGCTGCTTCACTTCCTGAGTTGTCGCTGCCTCTGTTTTCCCTGCTTCAAAAAACAATAAGGCTACCATGCTCTGTCTATAAGTATCTACCTAGTTATGTATGCTAAATCTCAAGTTTTTACAATTTTGAGCAAATTTTCCACTGCCCAACGTACTGGCCAACGTGGCCTGTGATGGTTACATTATTTTGCTTCGAACTGCCAAATTGTATTGTAAAGGGAATACCTTTCGTTAAACTTTATACATACCTATATGAACTAATGCGTAGTAACCTAAGAAAATCTTGGATAATGATACAAAGTAACCTATTGAAGATTTATCTGTGATAACTGATATGTAAACACATTAAATTATGTACTTGTAAGGCATTGGCATATTAAAACAAAATCTTGTTCAATAATTTTAATGCAGTTATGCTCAATTCAATTCAGCGGAATTGAAGCCCTATACTAATACCCATTATTATCACCAACATTATGTGGCAATTGATTAAATGACAGCAAAAATAAAGCCCGCTAAACTGTATTTTCAACGGCCCAGACTAGCCAACCATTGAAAATACAAGGATTGGATTTTCAACTTTGTAACCTACGCCGAAAGTTGAAAATCCACCAGCGAGATTTTATTTAGACATTCATTTGGGTGTCTCCCAATGTTATTGAAAACGGGCATAATACTGAGTATATTTTATTTTATGTGAAAGCTACGATTTTCGGACATCTAAGTCTTCCAGGAAATAGAAATAAAACGCATTAATATATTATAACAGTTCTTTACCTACAAAAGGCAAAGGACGAAAATTATCAACTAAAATACATTTCAATATTTAACCAAACCTCGCAAAGTGTAAAACTCGAAATGTGTTCGGGCATTGAACGTCCACCGCGAGTTAATCCAACTTGCACCTACCTATGTTACGTGTTCGTCCAATAGGGTGCCAGTGCCGGATTATATAGTAAGATTAGCAAATGCTACGGGCCCCACGCATTGGGGGACCCCGCGCTTACAAAAACATTTCGCTACAAGCCAGCACCATGGCTCTGTCCCACATGCGAGTCCTAAGTCCNAAAATTATCAACTAAAATACATTTCAATATTTAACCAAACCTCGCAAAGTGTAAAACTCGAAATGTGTTCGGGCATTGAACGTCCACCGCGAGTTAATCCAACTTGCACCTACCTATGTTACGTGTTCGTCCAATAGGGTGCCAGTGCCGGATTATATAGTAAGATTAGCAAATGCTACGGGCCCCACGCATTGGGGGACCCCGCGCTTACAAAAACATTTCGCTACAAGCCAGCACCATGGCTCTGTCCCACATGCGAGTCCTAAGTCCAACCATACTCTGCGATAGCCGTTTTAGCGCGGCTATGACGCATATTTTCCCAAACTGTATAAGCCTCGAATTTTGTTTATGTTTTATGATATGGGCCTTACTTGGCGCACATAAACTCTTTTTATTTCTTTTCATTGTAGCGGTCATACCTGCATGAAATCTAAGCAGCCCCGGATCTGGTCCATATAGACAATGTAGGCAATGTCAATGCGGCCCGTGAGAAATTATAGAGGGGAAGATGACACGGTTTTTGGGTAATCATATTGAAAGTTGATAGCTCAGTAGGTGCAGCATGTTGAAAGAATATCGAAATATATCTGAAAAGTTTCAGATATAGGTATTTATTTTCGGCCCAGGTGGTGAGAGGCCCACTCTCAGATTACCAAAAATGCACGTTTTTGTGATCATCGAGAGCCGGTTCATATTGACTTGATCACCGCAGCTGCTCAGCTTAATATTAGAGCAAATGCGGCTTGCTGGTCGCTGGTCGATGTTTAAACCTCCCTTTCCACCTCTACATGGTTGTTCAAAAACCGTGTAAACTGCCCCTTATACCTAAGTAACAGAAATTTAAATTTGGTAAGTATTTTCGATTTTATTTTACGAAGGTTCTAGTTTTAGGAGGGGGCCACTTAGTAAAATTTGCTACAAGCCCCGCACTAGCTTAATCTGGCACTGTAGGGAGCTACTGCACCCCAGACAGACATAGTAGTCTCGTATTGTAAATTCCTAAATATTTCTAGGTGTTCATTTGGTGTAATTATGCTGCAAAAAGTATTAAAATTAAGTATATTAAAAAACTCATGTTGTGATAGGAATCTATGTGGTTTTTAGTTTATTATAATTTATCCATAATGATTTGGCAACAACCACGTGTTATGAATGTTGCTAAAAGTAGAAATAGAAAACATAAATGTATTATTGTTGTTAGGTACCTACGTAAAATTATTATTGATTGGAATATTTAAAAAAATAAATCAATATCTTTATACACTTACAGCGTTTTTTTCCGATTCCCAACATTTGGTTATGATCTGAGGAAGACTTGGAAATGACAATGGAATGCCAATCAAATGCCAGTAAATATGCCGCTATTGCTGCTATCGAATGTTTGTTGTTTACACAATTCTGTAACCTGTGTATGCTAGTTTTTGCAGATGTAGGTGGGTATATGTACAGTCAAAGGCCAGAAGTGCATGCGCATGCTTAGGTTTCTATTGCTGTGAACGCGTGGTATAGGCCGTATATGCATCTGTGTGTGTAAGAGATGTATGAACACAGAACGCACACCTCAGAATTCACACTGGCGTCGAACGAAACAAAAAACATCTAGGTAGCTTGTCGCTTTTTCACACACGCAGAGTATGTAATAAATACGTATGACCTTGGTCTGTTCCTAGCATTGCTAAAATTCACAACTTGAAAGTAAGTAATAACTGATAACGTATCGTATACGTATATATAGGATTACGAAACACGTAGGTCTGGGTTCCAATCTTCAGATGAGACTTATTTTTGTTTTCAACAATCATCTTCATCAGTTCTTTTATTAGATAAATTAACAAACAAATTAATAAGGGGTTAAGAATAAAAATGTACAAAATGTTGATTTCCAAAACAGTTTATTTTCCCAAAACCAGCTAATAATAAGTAGCGAATCAGTGAACCATGACAATCGGGCTTATAATATTGTGTCTTAGTAATATAATAATAATTGTGCTTTAATTACTACTGTGTGTGGGTACTCCAACAAAACAACTTGCATATCTACCCACGTAAATATAACAAGTGCAGACTCGTTATCACATCACAATACAAGTAAATTACTCAGTAATACTACTTTTATTCTAAGTACTGCGAGTGAGTTTGTTTTAACTTCAAGTTGCTTATCTCAAACCTCAAGGTTAACGAACCGTAATTAGGATACTAGGACTTATTGAGGATATAGCTTAAGTATTCATTTTCACTACGAAGAGAAGATTGAAACTAAACCTCAAAATTATCCGGATATGACACAATACCCATCATTTTAATATTAGATACTAAAATCAATTTGTAATTATTAATTTATAACTTAATACTTCATACAACGTTTAACTACTTTTACAAATTTGAAAATGCGAAAAAAAATTGACTGTCCCATGCACTTAGGTATGTGTGCATAACTCGACTAAATGCACTAAACAGCTGATTTCTTTTGTCGCAATTCCGCAGGAGGTCCTGCCGGTGACCACGACATAGCAACCCGATGAGAACGATCAGGCTGTGGCTAAGCGTTGTCTCAACGAGACCTTGTCACTTCGTGGAAAGCACAAGCGGCCGCGGTTTGACCAGTCCCAGCGGGTTGCCAACAAAAGCTACGGCCAAGCTGCCAGTGCTTCCCTGAACGTCGCGATAACCTGCGACCGGGGGGAATCATCAGCCAGGGAGTTTCGAACCAGGTCATAGCTGCTATCCAGAAGCAGATCATCAGCGAGGCCTGCTCCCTTATGCGGGCCGACCTTCAACGCGGAGCCGCTGTTCGCCGGTGGTGCGGTAACGACCACACTTTAGCCTGGCTGAAGAAGACCGTCTCCAGCTTGGCTCTTTCGGCCAAAACCTCGCAAGTCATCAAGAGCCAGTCGGAGATCCAGAAGCGGGTACGCTGCGGCATTGCCATCACCGACGACCAGGGAGCCTAAGAGGACTCGACCTTCATTGGACGAGCCCTTTGCTACAAGAATCCTTGGATCGATGCAAGGGCGTACCCAGGATTTGAGCTAGGGGGGCAGCTCATATCTGTATCGCTGGTTGTTGTGCTCCATGGCCAACGACTATGCACTGAGCCGTCGACGAGTGCGGGTGCAGACGGGGTGTTCGTTCGCGCCCATCCCGAATATTCCCAGTCGCCCCCACGTGGATAAAATTAAATCGGGTATTGCCCCCTCTTCAAATCCCTGTACACTGCGGCGTCGATCGCCAAACCCAATACTCAATATTTATTTGCATTCCACAATGTTAGCTTAGGTGGTAGATCCATTTAAAATATACATAATTTTAGATAATTGTGGACCCTGTCGGGCACAGCAAGTTAGGATAGAGGAAGAGGGCTATCATTATAGGTACCTATAATTATTCGAAAAAAATTAAAATATAAATATTTTTCTACTACTCATTTCGACTTTGGTTATTATTTTTGGTATTCATTTTTATTTTGTATATTCAATTTTATTTATTCATTCAATTTATCATTAAAATATTCATTAATATTATAATAAAATAAAAATAAATAAATAATCATTTTATTATCAGGCTGCTGAGGCCCATAGACATATTACACAAAATAATGTTAAAACAATAATAAACTAATACATATTAATATAACTTATTTAACTAATAGCATTGCTGTCTGTCTTACGGCCACGATGAGGGGGTTGACGGTCAGACTTTTCCAATTTGGTTTCATTAGAAACTAAATCATATTATTTGGGACATACAAATAAAATTTTCTTCATCATATTATTGGTAAAATTCGTATCACAGATAATCCAGAGATGGATTAAATGTTGCCAGTGTCCTAGGCACCTCATCGGCGCCCCTAAAGTGGTCACGAGCAGGCACGGATCCAGAACTTCACTCAGGGGGTAGGGGCGGCAAATATTTGTCTTTGTGGGAAGAGCGCAATTATTGAAAAAAATAGGCCTTACAAATTATACGTTATTTTTTTGGGATTGGTCTCTCGCAGTTCACCCTTGGAGGTTGTCGACTGCTTAACCGGATTTGCCTGTGACGGCTTTAATATAAACAGTAAAGCCCCCAGCCAGGGCTTATAAAAAAAACATACAAACTAAGCGACTACACGCTAAGGGCAACCCCTGTGGGGTACGAGCCTCGGCTTAGGGCGTCGCTGGGGGAGGACAGCTAGAGACAGCTAACGGGATCGAACTAGTACTATTATTAAGGGACGAATTTGAAACTACACGCTCAACGGCTTGAGCTGGTTCGAGCAAGGGTCGGGGCAGACATTGACAGGAACGTTGTGACGGGCCTCGGCGGCGAGGGCGGAAGGACGGCGTACAACCGCCGCCATCCTCCACACTCCACCACCCACACCACAGGGTGGTGTAGTGTGGAGGGTGTGACGAGGGTATGCGTCGGTTGGCGTACCTTGGAGCTGCGGGAGGGTTCATTTCGGGCAGCCGGTGCGATAAGGGGGTTACGGTGTTCTACAGCAGTTTCGAATAACGTTGGGCTATGCGTTGCATGAACTGCTGTATGGTGGGCAATTTTAGGTCTACATGTAGTCTCTTTGCGGCCATAGAAGGGAGCTCCCGTCATTTAGTGGAGGAAACGGTTTTGAAGCGTCTGCATCCTATGGAGTTGAGAAGGCTTTGCGTGTGCAAAGACGGCGCAAGCGTACGTCATGATGCGGATGACCGTGGTGAATAGCGCAATTTGCACCTGAGTGACAATTTGCTACGGGCGGTCGTGATAAAAAATATGCGTTAGAAAATTATTGCGGGCGTAGCGAGCTCGAAATTTTTTGGGTCTCGTAGGCATAGCTTAGGATTTTTTTAATTCCAGATGCGAAGGGATCAGATTAGATAACTTTAATACTTCTATAGAATATTCTTTGTCAACCTATATCAAGAAACCATTTGTTACAACAATGAAAGAGCAAAAAATTTTAACACCCAGCTTTGAGTAGATTAGTTTTTTTTTGGACCAGCTGTTACTAGAAGTTACAGAGTGGCAGCTAGTCGCCACCAACTTACAAACTCCGAGCTACCACTGAGAAATGACAAATAGGAAAACAGAAAGACACTCAGTTCAACCCGGGAATATAATCCAGGACCCCCCGCTCAGCAGCCGTGGTTTGCAACCACAAGACCAATGAGACGGTCACAAGCAAGAGACAGCTATTGTAAATGCCGTAAACAGTTGGCAGATGATTGGTTCTAGGGATCGGGCCATATAGGAGTAATTAAGATGTAATACGTTCTTCCGAAACTCTATACAAAGTAGGATTTTTTAATTTATGTNATATAGGAGTAATTAAGATGTAATACGTTCTTCCGAAACTCTATACAAAGTAGGATTTTTTAATTACATAAATTAAAAAAGGTTTAAGTGGGTACTTTTTTTTTCATTTAAGACTTCCACGTGCATCTTTTGTAATCTCGCGCCCCTAGGCACATGCCTTAAGGATAATCCGCCTCTGAGATATTCAAAGTACTTATTTACAATAATTAAAATACATAACAAAAATCAGTCAATAAAATTAACTTTACCTACATAGGAACATGCAACAGTAATTTGAAGAATAAAGCAACTGCGATGAAGATTTTGTTTGTACCTATGTCCCAAATAATTTCACTTATCTTATAGGTATAATAAAAATGAATCGCTAAATGTGTTGCTAAACGCAAAACTCGAGAACGGCTGTACCAATTTCGCTAATTATTTTTTTGTTGTGTTTGTTATTGTCAGGAAAAGGTTTTTACGAAAGAAAACTTTGAAAAAAAAACATATAAATCTGGGCGAAGCCGGGGCGGGCCACTAGTTTTCTAATAAAATCACATTGGAAAAGTCTGACTGCCAACCCGCTCATCGCGACCGTAAGACAGATAGCGATGAGGGGGCTTGGCAAATTTGGCGATCCACGCTGCAGTGTACAGTGATTTGAAGTGGGGGCAATAACTAATTTAAAAACATAACACTCCTTTTTTTGGGCAGTCGTGTAACAAAAAAATCTTAACGACTAACGAGTGAAAATATGTTTTGAGTATTTTCCAACACTTCATTTTGCACAGAGACACACTTTTTTTATTCTTACGCACGTTCTATTTACAAGTAATAGAGATTGACTTGAAGCAGCATGAACTTGAAGCATTCTGGTTTGTGGTGTTCGGTATCCCCGAGGACCAAGTTCCGACCCTGTTGAACTTCGAGCGCCGACTCTCAATTGGTTTGAGATCGGTGTACGTGAACTTTCAGGGTCTGAATGGCAGTTCTTCAACGTCCCTCGGGGGTGGGACCCGATCACAATGCAGCTGTTGGACACAGGGGAGATCATTCCCCCGGAAAACAATCAGGAAGCAACCGCGGCTGTCCCTGCTGTAGCAGCAGAGTCGGCTGCCCCTGCCACCGACGTAGGTGCCGTCCCTTCGGGGGAGGAGCTGGACGACGTGACGTTGTCCCCGGCTTCGGACCCGGAAAGGGACGGCTTCGAGGAAGGTGACCTGTTTGCCGGGCTGCTACTCTAGGGTGATGAGGAGGGTCTCGCTTGTAATGGCGTCCCTTTCTTCGGCCTGCAAAGTCATGCAGCCAAACCTCCACCACAGCCAGACCGCGACGGCTCAACTACGCAAGTGGCTGGAGGTAGGCTGGGCAACACTCGGCCATTGCCTTGTCCAAGAGCCGTGGATTAGGGGTGGCCACATACGAGAACTCTCCAATCTTGGCGATAAGCTCCTTGTTACTACGGACCATGATCACCCTAGGTCGTGCATCTATGTCACAGCTAACCTTAAAGCACAGCTCTTAAACGACTTCTGTTGCAGAGATATCTCTGCAGCTAGGCTGATTATACAGCGTGGCGCCACAGTGATGGCGATCATCTTCGCCTCGGCTTACATGCCTGAGGCGGAGGAACCGCCCCCTCACGATCGGTCCGGTCCGCCTCATCATCCACTGTGAGAGCAGCGGGGATGAGATTGTCATCGGGACCGACGCAAATGCGGTGTGCATATCACCTGCTGTGGGAGGTGGACACGCAAAACGCAAGGGGTAAGGCATTGGTTGATTTCTTGTTCACAAGTAACCTTTTCTTTTTTTTTTTTTATGTCGGGGGGAAATCCTCCACCCTGGGGCGGGTGGAGGGGTCTGTCAGACTCTTACTGACTAAAACCACCCCGGTGTTCCATCTCCCACCTACGCCGGGGATCGCGGGAACGTATGCGACTTCCGCAATCCCCGGCTGGTGCCGGCCCGCCACTGCGGGCCACCTCGCGTCGGCGAGGGGAGTGAGGTGTTAAACTCCCCTCGCTACGTCAAAGAGGGGCGCACGGGAACACCACGCGCCGCCACCTCGGGTCCGGATGAATGGGGGGCGACGGACATCCCCAAGTCCGCCGCCCCAGGACCCATTTAGGGGGGCCGGAAGAGGGCAGTGTATGCCCTCCTCCGACGCCCGATGCGCCTGCTGCGGGCCGGGAGAGCGGTTGTGATCTCCCTCTCTCTTTCCGCAGCCTCCTTCTGCGCGATAACTGTCTCGCAGAAGGAGACCACCGCGTCCCAGGACTCCTCACCGCCGACCATAGCATGGACTACGGCCGGCAGCGAGAGGTCACCGCCTACAACAGAGATGAGGGCACGGCGCGGCTCCTCCCAAGCTGCACACTCTGCAAGCGTATGCCGTGCCGTGTCCTCCCGACAGTCGACGCAGTGGTGGCATCGAGCGTCCGGCTCCCTGCCTATGCGACACAAGAACCTCCCGAAGCAGCCATGCCCCGAGAGGACCTGCGTCGCACGAAACGACAGGGAACCGTGCCTTCTCCCGAGCCAGAGGTCGAGCACTGGCCGGATGGCCTCGATGGTGATGAGGCCGGCGGAAGGGCTCGAGAGCCTGTCCCGCCATTCCGCCACCAGGACCCCGCGCAGCTGCGACCGACGCAACTCCAAGTGTCGCTGCGTCAGTCGCTCGCCGCGCGCCCGCGCGTCCTCGCGCCACCTGTGTAGTGACGCGAGCACTATCGCCTCCAGGTCCCACGGCGGAGATCCGGCCAGTGCGCAAGCCGCCTCGTAGGAGATCGTGCGTTTACAAGTAACCTATCCCAACTAAACATAGGCTCAGAACCAACGTTCGTAACCAGACGCAGTCGCACAATCATAGACCTCACTCTGGCTACGTAGAGCGCAGCAGAACTCACCACGGAATAGCAGGTCTCCAACGAGGCTTCCTGCTCAGACCACAGGTGGATCCGCTTTGACATCCAGGTCTGTATACCACCTAAACAACCTCGGCGCAATCCGCGCAACACGAATATAGCGGCATACATATGCGGCCTTGATTCAAGACTTGCAGGCGATTTGATGACTCTGGGGGACACGAAACAGATCGATGCGCAAGTAACTCAGCGCACCGAATCACTGATAAACAGCTACCAAACCGCCTGCCCAGAAACGATTCCGCGCGACACACCGGGTGTTTATCCGGTGTGTCGCGCGGAATCATTTCTACACCAAGGTACCAAGGTTGTTTAACCTTGGTGTAACTTGAGCGCAAACGCGGTAAGGTAAGAAGAGCTCTTAACAGCCATGAATACACGTAGAGATGAGGACTGGGACGCTTACTACGCGGCCAAATCCAGCTACAAGAAATGCATCAGATCCAGAAGTATTACTGGATGGCGAAAATTCTGTGGTAACATTGAATCATCCCAACAAGCAAACAGGGTAAGGAAAATACTGGCGCAACAGAACACACCTGGGAACGCCATGCTCCGAAAACCTGACAACACGCTGACCACGTCACCTGAAGAAACGAGGCGCATCCTCGTAGAAACTCACTTCCCTGGAAACGTGTTCGCGCAGGTAGCAGTATGGCTAGACGCTTGCCAAACACCATCAGAAGATGATTGGCTTTATGCTAAGAAGATGATTACACTTGCCTTTCCCTGGCGGCTTTAGCCATCCTAAACAAGGAAGTTAAGGACCACTCAATACGCATACTATCGGACAGCATGGCGGTCCTGCAAGCTCTGAACAGCCACACAGTTGACTCTGGGCTGATCCTCGAATGTCACCAACGTCTGAACCCGGTTGGTAGAAACAACAAAGTAACCATTCAATTGATCAAAGGACACAGCGAATCCCGAGGCAACAATGCAGCGGACGAACTCGCCAGAAGGGTTTCGAGTAGGTATAGCAGCGACAGGACCTGAACCTATCCTGCCACTCCCCTTCGGATACCTGCGCTACCTGGTAAGGAAATGCACCAGAAACAAACATCACAAGCTGTGGGTTGACCACAGTGAGTGTAGGCAGGCCAGAGGCACTTCCCTTTATTGATGGCCGTCTTACGAAAAAAGCCCTAAGACTGGCTAAACAACAGTTGCGTAGTCACAGGTCACAGCCGTCACAACTGGCCATGGGTCTTTTAATAAACACCGCTATGTCATAGGAGTCACTGACAGCCCACTCTGCAGAGCCTGCTGGGAGGACTAGACAGCAACACATCTGCTTCTAAGCTGCCCGGTAGTCGCGGATTACAGGGCTAAGGTACTCTCTGTGAGATATGTAGTAACACCAAGGCGTTGCTGGCCTTTCTTGGAAAGCTGGGGTGGATCGAATGACACATTTGTCCCACCTGCACGCAAAATACGCGCCTAGTCGTGGAGTTGCGGAAACCAGCCCGATTTACATACATAAGTTGGCATTTCGTATGGGATCTGTGGTCGGTAAATACCTACATGTTTTTGTAAAATGAAAATAGATAAAATTGAAACAACGAATTTATTTATATTAAAACTATAATACAATGTGTAATAGTCATGCAATAAAATAATAATATTGTGCTCTAAATTATGTTGAATTTCTGAGAAAATCATTGTGTTATCAATCAACACAAAAATGCAGAATGAACACAGATGATAAGATAAAAATTAATTATAAATGTGTAGAAGTAAATTTTTCTTAATTAGACAATAATAAACAAGACAGCAAATGTACCTATGTTGACCGACACTTGTAATTAAAAACGTTAAGTGTCATAAATTGGAATATACCTACTTCATGGCACACACTGCACTATCAGACTGTGATAATTCCACTATCAACAGTTTATCTAGTTCACACAAAGCATCCGCATCATCTAACTATACTCTTTTTGCTTTACCTTATGTGTATAGAATACAGATTTATAAAGAAAATTAATAAGTTTAATATTTACAAGTGTCGACATTCTTTGATACTTTTCTTAATAAAGACATGAATCTGAATATAATAACGCACATTCACAATGTCTACTATGTATTATAACAATAAAATTAAGAAGTAAAGAAAGATTATCAGAGAAGAAATATGAGAATGAAATATATCACACAACCGTAACTTCTTACACAATAATTTAAATAAATACTTTTAAGTGCTATCAGAATTGTCTTTTTTATTTCTTAGTAGTCAAATAATATGTGTTACCTAGTTTACATGACTAATATAACTGAATTCATCAAATATAGACTGGTTTGCGTCAAGCTGAACATTTGAGAACTGAAATTATTTCCACGCCAAAAGGAGCCCAAGATAGATCATGGGGGGGCGCTTCGATAACGCAAATTAAACAGTTGTCTATTAATTACACAAATACATATAATTATCAAAAGCTTCTGGCACTTACTATAAAATTTAGTTTTCCAATACATAATTTACTGATACATTACAATGACAAAATCCAAATTATTTTTCCTAATTAAATTGCAAAATCAAAATATTTTCTAGTATCATGCCACCCAAACATGGTAAAAGCATTTAAATAAGTTACTTCAAGTATTGAAATATGTTTTATTACTCATTTTGATATTTTATTTGTGTGGTGAAAATAAATACTTTTTACCACATCTCACAGCCACGCTAAGAACTTGTCCATGGCTACTGTTCAATATTAAATTTGCACAGTACTCTAAATAAGTAATAAGTGATAACCTTGAGGGCGACTTTACCTAAAATACAGCACAAATTAAATTAATCATTCTTCTTATCCCCAGGTTGTTCTTCTGTCTCTGTAATAGCTGGAGGAGAGGTTCCGTTCTTCACTTGTTTCTGCTGTTCTTCCATCTCACCAGAGAACCCAAACTCATTGACACGCTTGTGGTCAACTTTGTAGATCCAGCGCTGATATAAGAAGATGAAGAATACTATGTCTGTAAGAGTAATTGTTATTATTTCTCACATCCAATGATTAGAAAAATCTGTTTATCAATCATAAAACTGTGTAAATAAACACTTACCATCTCTAAAGCAGCCCAGACGATACATAGTTGGCATTTTGATAACAAATGCAAAGATATCATCTATGAAGGTATTAAGGAACTTGTATGTCATCATTCGCCAGGGAAGATGTGCTACTGATTTCAACTTGTAATTAATGAACAGCTGGGGTGTCATCATGATGAATCCAAAAGTCAATAAATATCCATACATCATATTCAAGACGAAAGAATACCAGCCTTTGTGTTCTTGGTATAACAAAGAGTACACACCATAGCCAATCAAGAGGGGGAAACAAGCCCAGCTAAGGTAGCGGAATGCTAGCATGTCATACTGTTTTGTACTGGATTCAACATAGGATCCTTTATCAGTGAAACTTAGTTTTGGTATCCCAAATATGCGGTCCTCTCTATTTATCTTTACATCCATTACTTTGTTGATTTTCCATACCTCAATAAGTAAACCAATGAAGCATGAAATTCTGACCATGACATTTGTTTCATTGTCAAGAACATAAAGCAAAACCACAGTGGACTGGAAAACATTAAAAAATACTGATCTCACAGAAAGACCTTCAAGAGATTGCCTGTTGTTCCAAAACTGAATGTCATTTTTGAAAGCAAGTAACTCAAATATTGAATGTAAAACAGACACACTAATAGTGAGTCCCAGCAGGTATGGAGATGTATCAAGGAGCAACTCTTTCACTGTATCCTGCTCCTCATCCTGCTCTTCAGCTCCCAGTGCTGAGAACATACTCAATTTATCTCTCATTGCTTGAGCTGTATACAACTGCCATTTGAAAAGGCTCAGTGGCTGAAATGTCAGCTCAAGGTTTAGAATTTCAGAGGTATTGTTAATTGGTACATAATCACGCATCATATTCCAGTAGTCATTTAAGAAAACAGCTGGTTTATATTGTTTTCCATCTGGCAAAAAAAAAATGAACTCATCTAATGGAGGCGGAACACTTCCTTGCATCCAATTTGTTTGATCAGTAACCACATTAATGGTCAAATTTGGATGCCAATGTGATACTATTTCCTCTTTTAGTGTTTCAGCTTTAATTATTTCTTCAGCAGACTTTTCAGTTTGCCCAGTCAATAAGTTATGTGTTTTCATATAACGTAGCTTTTTGTACTTGTTGAGCTGTTTTTTTCCATATGTGATATAAGGCCCACCATAATCATTTTTATTTTTAGGATCAGGTGATTTGCCTGACTGTACCAGGAATACATGAAGATAAATTGATCCATTATTCTTTAATGACTCTGATGGTCTGATACTGGTGGAGTGTGAGAAAGTACCATCATTAAGAGGTCCTCCATGCCAATCACCATAAACAATTCCAGTTTGTTTCCAAATTAAATCTGAATCCTCCAAATTTGAATAAAATTCTCTCTCTGATACATAACAATACATGTCTAATACTGTGCCATTCGCAAACATATTAGTAGCAGCAACACGGGGTGCTGCATTTGGGTTGCTTATATCTGGCTTAGGTGTAGATGGTTGACGGAACATGGAAGTGATGAAATAAACTACTAATGCTCTTATTATCAGTGACTTTGTGATAGCAAAAAAAGATTCCATCTTAGTTGGTTGCATTCTGCGCCGTTGTTCGTCAATCTGGGCATTAATCTGAAACAATTGTGATTTTAATATAATAAAATTGCTCTTGACCTACATGGCTTTTTACAGGTTATTTTATGATACAGAAATGGTCAAATACTTTTTTGACACTGCAGAAAAATCAAGGAGTAAGCGCCCATCAAGACTAAGCCTAGAGGAGTAACTCATGTGTATTCATAATATTCCACTGCGAAATAAAGTTTACTTACATCAACAGCATCTTCAGAAGATCCATTTGCTTCAACTAGACTGTTTTCGGCGGAGGCCTCGCCAGCAGGATTGTTGGAAGAACTGGGATTATCAGTTTCCGCCATGCTGAATACCCGAATATTGCTTAGTTATTGCTTGATATTTTTTATAGCTCTTAACATATGCAAGGACAACTTATTCTCATCATTCCCTACGTCTCGACACAAAATTGGATTTTCTTTCTATCATTTTTTTTTTGTTTACCCTGAAGGGAAGGCTATAGTCTTTTGACCATATTGCCTAGTCTTACGTCCTTAATTTCTTGTGTTTCTAAAATGCGGATGTAACACATTCTAATGGATTTTGGAGTATCTGGTAACAAATATTTCGATTCGGCATTCTCGGCAAGTTTTAGTTTTTTAGCTTTCTATCAATTTGCTTTGATTCAAACCATGCATGTTTGCTGTTTTGCAGCTAAAAAATTAGAAGTTTTTGCGAATTTAACAAAATATTAGTTTTATCCACTTTTATCGTGTATTATATTACGCAAAATTAATATATATATACAAGCACTTCGCCCGCGACTTCGTTCCCGCGGATTTGGTAGGTACTCCACATACTTCAACGCCCCGAGACCGAATTACCGTTATTATTTTATAACGATAAAAAAGTAACAATATTAATAACGAAACCTACTAGTCAGTTAACGTTATCTAATAACCAGTATTAGTACCGGTAAAAATTACAATTGTCATATCGGTAATTTATAAGCCTATCTCTTTATAACAATGAAGGTGGGGAGACTAGCATATTTTAGTGTTGATACGACTAGCTTCAACGAGGCCTCCGATACTCGTTCAAGGTCACGCGCTTACGTACCTACGGCTCGCGTTCGCCCGGGCCAACAAAATCCAGCCGGTTACCACTCGCTTGCTCGACTTAATTTCGTGCATATTGCAGTGTGACGGCTGTCAAAATAAAACGACCGACAAAAGTTTATAAAAAATTTTAAATTGCTTAGGAGGAGGAAAGGTCCCATCAAAAACATGAATGGAAGCCAAGTTCAATGTTAATAATGCGTGATTGTCGACTTCAGCGACGAAAAGAATTGAGATCTAAATGGGTGCCAAGTTTCGTAGATAATCCTGAAAAATAAATCGGCTCAAGATTCGACTTGGCTAGTATTCACATTAGTACTTACATGTTATCTTATATTTGGTTTTAATAATCATCTTTATGTTATACACAAGTAACAGTTTTATGTTACCGGTGTGCCAGCGGAGCTTGACTGAATTTTCTTGCCGGCACACCGGTGTGCCGGCGGAGCTTGAGAGGTGCAAAAAAAACTGTATTTTAGTCACCTATTCTTTTGTGTAGGTAGGTTATCAAAATCATTTCTTAGTATAGACAGCCCTAGCGTTGCGTTAAATGCCGCACGTTATCGCCCGGCACCACGGCATACGACGTAGTAGATGCTGTTGGGCGTCAGCGTAAGGTACATTTTAGTGCGCACGAACACCCTAATATTTTTGTAGGTAATTATAGCATTAGGTATCTGAATTTCCCTATGAAGTGAATTATCTGTTCCGTTTTTAATCTGTGCTTCAGCATGTATGCAATATTGTTTCAGTGCTGCGTCCTGCGACATATCTATCATCATCATCATCATCCCCCCTATCTTTATTATACTCTTTGATCATCATATCAGCCGAAAGACGTCCACTGCTGGACATAGGCCTCCCCCACATGTCACCACAACAACCGGTCCTGTGCGTCTCGCATCCATCGGTTACCCGCGACCCTCACCAAGTCATCGGTCTACCTTGTGGGAGCCCTTCCAACGCTGCGTCGGTGTTTGTTGCGGTAGTTTTTCGTTGTGCTTATCATTTGGGGGGGTTTGCTATAATCGCCAAGCTTGGAAGGTGGGTTGGCGATCGCAGTATAGCTGTTATAATGTACAGAGAATGCTGCTGCCCATTCTTTGGTGAGTCTCTTAGTCGCCTCTTACGACACCCACGGGAAGTGATGGGATGGTGGTATTCTTTTACGTCAGACACCATATGGATTTCATTCGAACACCTTCACATTTATATAGATGTATAGACATATCTATACATCTATGTAAAGTAAGAAACTGAAATGAAATGAAATTTATATATTTGCCAGAATATAGGTGCTTACAATAACATGGTAAATAATTTTAGTCTCACTATGTGACTGGCTTACTGACTGACTGATCGATCAACACACAGCTGAAACCGCTGGGTCTTGAAGCATGATTTTTTGCACAAATGTACCTTAAATGAAAAAGGGTACATTAAGACAGAATTTTTAGAAATTCATTTCCTAAGAGGTTAAAGTGGTGGGGCCGAATCTGGCGGAGAACCAGTTCGGTTTCCGCACGGGGCGCTCAACGGTGGACGCCATCATGCGCGTGAAAGCCCTCACGACGCGGGATGCGGTGTCCCGGGGCAGGGTCGTCTTGGCGGTGTCTCTTGACATCGCCAATGCCTTTAACTCCCTGCCCTGGAGTTGCATTAGGGAGGCACTCCGGTTCGGGAGAAGGCACGGCTCCCTGTCGTTTCGTGCGACGCAGGTCCTCTCGGGGCATGGCTGCTTCGGGAGGTTCTTGTGTCGCATAGGCAGGGAGCCGGACGCACGATGCCACCACTGCGTCGACTGTCCTGGGACGCGGTGGTCTCCTTCTGCGAGACAGTTATCGCGCAGAAGGAGGCTGCGGAAAGGGCTCATCTCTGTTGTAGGCGGTGACCTCTCGCTGCCGGCCGTAGTCCATGCTATGGTCGGCGGTGAGGAGTCCTGGGACGCGGTGGTCTCCTTCTGCGAGACAGTTATCGTGCAGAAGGAGGCTGCGGAAAGGGAGAGGGAGATCTCGACCGCTCTCCCGGCCCGCAGCAGGCGCATCGGGCGTCGGAGCAGTGCATACGCTGCCCTCTTCCGGCCCCCCTAACTGGGTCCAGGGGCGGCGGACTTGAGGATGTCCGCCACCCCCCATTCATCCGGACCCGAGGTGGCGGCGCGTGGTGTTCCCGTGCGCCCCTCTTTGACGTAGCGAGGGGAGTTAAACACCTCACTCCCCTCGCCGACGCGAGGTGGCCCGCAGAGGCGGGCCGGCACCAGCCGGGGATTGCGGA
>NDFZ01004709.1:88473-112988 GCA_002192655.3 Mamestra configurata | reverse complement strand
TAAAAAAAAAAAAAAAAAAAAAAGGGAGGCACTCCGGTACCACCGGATGCCGACCTACCTCCGTCGCGTGGTCGAGGTCTATTTGACGGACAGGGCCGTCATCTACCCCAGTCACCGGGGAGAGTGGAACCGGCGAGAGATGTCGTGCGGTGTTCCACAGGGTTCGGTTCTGGGGCCGCTCCTGTGGGACATCGGCTACGATTGGGTGCTGCGTGCTAACCTCCCTAGCGGCGTCAGCGTAGCAGACGCTGACGACACGCTGCTTCTGGCACAGGGGGTGTCGCACCAGGCGGCGGCCGACTTAATGACACGCGGGGTCGCGATAGTCGCTGGAAGGATCCGGCAATTGGGTCACGAGGTGGCCCTGCACAAGTCCGAGGCCATGTGCATTCATGGTTCTCGGAACAGGCCACCAGCGGGATCCCAAGTAACGTTAGGAGGGGTTCACATCGGCGTCGGGTCGACGATCATGTACCTGGGACTCGTTCTCAAACCAGTAGAACTTCGCGGAACACTTTTGGCTCCCAGACTCGGGCGGGCCGGGGCTGCCTTCAAGCGGCTCCTGCCCAATCTAGGGGGTCCAAACGCCTCCTGCCGGAGGCTCTATGCGGGGATCGTGCGGTCCATGGCCCTTTATGGGGCCCCTGTGTGGGCCCTAACGCAGAAGGGGCGACCAGCCCGCCAGCTTAACGCGGCTCAAAGGGTCATGGCCATCCGGCTGGCTCGGGGATACCGCACGGTCTCCGGCGAGGCGGCGAGCCTCCTTGCCGGATTACCGCCATGGGATCTGGAGGCGAGAGCCCTCGCGCACGTTTACGCGTGGCGCGTGGAGGTGCTTCGCCGGGGCGAAACTCCGCTGCCACGGCAAATTGCGTCGCGGCGGACGGAGCTCCGGCAGGATACTATGGCGGTATGGAGACTGCGACTATCGCGGCCCAGCGCTGGGCACGCCACAATTGCGGCGGTAAGGCCCCTCTTTGAGGAGTGGCTGGAGAGGCGCCACGGCGTCCTCACCTTCCGCCTGACGCAGGTACTTACCGGACACGGCTGTTTCGGGAGGTACCTGTTTCGGATTAAGCGGGAGGACACGCCCGGGTGTCAGCACTGTGAGGATCGCCCGGAGGACACGGTGGAGCATACGGTGGAGGTCTGCCCTGCTTGGGCTGAGCACCGCCGTGTCTTCGTCGAGGCGATCGGCGGCGGCAACCTCTCGCGTCCGGCCCTGGTTGAATCCATGGTCTGGAGCGAGGAGGCTTGGGAAGCGGTCACCTCCTTCTGCGAAGCAGTAATGCTAGCGAAGGAGGAGGCGGGCTGCGCTAGGGAAAGGCAAGGCCTTCGTCCCAACCGCCGCTACAGGAAAAGACGCCCCGGGCGTCGGGAGTCGCAGGGAGATCCCCGGCCACCGTAGGCGCTGTCCGATCACTACGAGGCCCGGGTCGATGGCTCGGCCCTGGAACGCAAAGGGCTTTAGAAGGAACACGGACGGGTTTTAGTCAGTAAGAGTCTGACACGCCCTTCCGCTCCAGCCAGAGCGGAAGAAGTCATTTGACGATTTCCCATCCTTAAAGAAAAAAAAAAAAAGAGGTTAAACTTTCAACACTGACTGTGTTGAAAGTTTGTATGAAAAATCTTATTCCTTGGTCTAATATACTTGAAACTTGGCACGAATACTGACTCAAGTAAATAATTACGGTTGACTTAATTATTTTTTCCACAAAAGACGATTAAGGGACGTTGGAATTTGCCTGGAAGAATATTATTCCTTGCGCCAATGTACTTGAAACTTGGTATAAGCTTTAGTGCGTAATAATAAAGGTTTTCATTATTCGTTTGTCACAACTATCCCCAAAAGAAGATAAACGGTGTTAAATTTGTATGGGAGAATCTTAACGATTGGTTCTATGAAGTTGAAACATCTTGATAAAAATAAGAAATAAGTATTTTTGGATTTTTCTAAAATCAAACCCTGTGGGGGTGATGAAGTTTTTAGGGGAGGCTTGCTTTTGGTAATTTTTAACCATAGCTGGGCACCGTTAATCAAATAGTTAACTTCGTTAATCGCTAATACGTTACTTAAAATGTTAACTTCGTTAAACGTTAAATCGTTACATTTTGGAAGAGTTAACGCAAGTTAATCGTTAAATCGTTAATCCGATAGCACGTGAAAAAAAATACCTTTTTTATATCGTTGCGTTAGTGATCTACTAATAAAACTGTTTGTTGGGTTCTGGAAATTTGGAATTCGTGTTTAATAATTGGAATGTGTCATCATCTGGCATAGTGTAGATATTCCCCTTCATGAACATTAAAATGTTCAAGTTCTCCTCTGAAAGCGAAGCTCGTTTCGTCGTTAAAATAACTTTGCCCGTGGAAAAAACCGCTCAACTGCAACGTTTGAGGGTATAGCAGTATTATATTTAATAAACAGATTTATGAATATCTGAAATCGTTGAACGAGTCTTTTGATTTCATGTCTAGCCACATTTTGACGAGATTTTGAGCGTTACTCTTTCAAGGTTTTTCTTTAGACTAAGTGACAGAATTGAAAAAGTCTTCCTCATCATCGTCGTTGTTACTCGCGTTGCTGCCTCCGCCACTTAGACTATCTCTGTCCTTCGAACTTTCGGCAGCTTCTTGTCGTACGGCGCGGCTCGGGGCATGCGGTATCTTTTTCATAAATAGTAGGTACTAGATTAGCGATTAACGGATTAGGGGAAATTTAACGGAAGTTAACGAGTCCGTTAACAGTTTGTAAAGTTAACTGAAAAGTTAATCCGTTAGTCAAAATGTTAACTTCGTTAATTAACGGATTAACGAGTTAATGCCCAGCTATGTTTTTAACTAACTTGAAAAATGTATAAACAATCTAACAGTGGAATAATAGAACCGGATCAAACGATTTTCTCATGTCAACTCCTAGCGGGGTGAAGGGCGCAACACTTGCGCTGATACTGTGATCTCAACAATGGCTAACTGATAAATAGGAATCTTAAAAACCTAATTTTTGCTTAAGTACCCATTAAAAGGGCGTTGTATTTCGTGGAGTACCAACTAAATCCACGCAGACGAAGCCGCATACCAAGCCAGGGGTTTGGCCCGCAGTGACAAGTGCGACAGTCAAAGTGTTCGCGCAATGAAAAGAGCGTAGAATATTACCACATTCGTTTTTGTGAACTTATATTTTTCAAAAGATTCGTTCCATGGCTAGTCTGTGACACGCACTTGGCCGGTTTTTTTTCATATTCCTATCCTACTACAAATATAATGTGAAAGGAAATACATTACAACTGTGGATATTCACAAAACTTTTCAAAGCATCTTATCTTGTTCAAAAAAATTGTCGTTGAACAAAAGTGTTTATTAATAATTAATAGTAATACTATACTCTTATGATTTTGTCAGATTTTGTAATGAAATACTTGGGAAGGGGAGGCACACTTTTTTACTTTTTTATCTTGCCCAATAGGTATGCTACTGAATGATAGTCACTCAACAACTTTGATTGCATTTTCAAGACCTTCCAACTACAATCCAAATGTTAGGATTTTGAAATAGCCAAGGAAAAACGTATGGAGTCGAGGGGGACTCCATACGTTACGCGCCTTACGACGGCAGATACAAAGTTCAAAATGAAAATTGATTTCGAGGGTGATGAAAAAATCCAAGATGGCGGCAGCAAAAATATGGATATTCGCAGCCGCCATCTTGGATTTTTATTTTGACCTCACTATTATTGGCTTTAGCACCCTTGAAAACCCTGAAAACGATACCCATGACGAAATATTTGAAACTTTGCAGCCACCATCTTGGATTTTCATATTGACCTCACTATCTGCTCTTTACTTACTAGCCCGGTCNCCATCTTGGATTTTTATTTTGACCTCACTATCTGCTCTTTACTTACTAGCCCGGTCAATTTAGACCAAAAAATGAGAGGGAAGGTGCATAAAGTCCCAACAAGCTGAAAATCAGTAAAATTGTTTGTTTCGTAATTAAAAGTTAGGCAGTGATTGACAATCTTCAATATAATATAATATGTATTCATTTGAAATCTAAAACGCAATATAATTAAAAAACAGTAGGTATTACAAACAACTTTTTATTATAAAGAGTTTGTTTTTGAAAAACTGCGGTATTTAACTGGGTATTTTAAAAATTATTTTATCTGTAGTAGGTAAGGCAAAATATAAAAAAAAAACACTAATGGGGTGAATCGAAAATTGATGACTATTTACTATTGGTCATGATATTAGACGAAATACTTACTTTCATATTCAATATTCAATAAAGTAGGTACAGTGAACGCTACATCAACCTACTCAAAAATCGTTTGAACCATATCTGTTAATGAAACCGTAATTTATCTGTTATCTAGCTAGATGTTTGTGATACTTACCTACATGGTATGTTGAGAATCAGCACATTGAACTCTAGCGAGTTCATAGCAGTAGGTACCTACTTACAGATTTTTTTTCTTTCAAATATAAGAATATTATAACATCAAGTACCTACCTTAATGTTTAAAATAATATCATATTATCACCGTATACTTACACTGTAATTTTGAACAGAATATACGGAAGCGTTTAGGAAATATTACCGAAACACACTGAACTCGCCACGTGAGTTGCCGGCACTGGAATAAAATTAACGTGAACTCGCAGGACGAGTCGGTGGCAGTGAAAGGTTGGAGCAACCCTTTTGAAAAGCGAAATTTTTGTCGGAACACAGTTTGACGTCGTCGCATCACCGTCTTGATCGGGAAATGCTGTATCCACCACCGGGCGTATCACGATTGAACATTCGTTAGATTTTATTGTAACACTTTTAAGGCAATAAGGCCCTTAAGCCAACGTTCCATTGTTCTTTATTAATAATCTGAATGTACAGTAAGACGAATAGAATAATATTATCAAAAGATACTGGAATTCAAAACAAGTAAACAACAAACACGATGTTGCGCGAAACGTTCGATATGAACGAATGTACGGTACGGCAGCGGCGCGACGACGGCGGGCGAAGCGAACAGGCGACTAAACACTGTTTAGAGCTAGCTCCGTTGCGCCTCGTGTTCCGTTGTTAAACGATGTTGCGAGCGCGCGCGTCGCGTCTGTCAGTACTCAGTGTATAATAATATATTTACCTAGTATTGTATGTAGGTATAGGTAAGCGTAATCGAATTAATAAAAAACTCTGAATCCGGACACTTGATGGATAGAATTTTTCTCATTATTTCTAGTCTCGCAGAGCCCCCACAAAGGCTTTGCGGAGCCTCAGGAAGACACTTTGAGTATGGATGTACTAAACAACCAGGCTCCTAAGAAAATCCCGTAATTAATGACGACTACGTAGATCACGGCGGATGGTTTTCTGCACAGATCTTGAAAACAGTAGAAATATTATGCTCTAAACAAAAAATTGTTCGTTTTCCGACGTCGGGTTTTCCCCACTTTTTTCACACACACACACTGACGATTTGCGAGCGAGTTCAAAGCGAGGCGAGTGCGCAACGAGCTCGCAGCGAGTTCGCAACAAACCGAACACGCCACGAAGACGCGGCGGGCGCGCAGCGAGATCGTGGTGTGCTGTACGTTTTGAACGTGAGTGTACAAAAGGGCGTCGACGGCGCTATTTGCTGTGAGGTTGCTGCGGACTCGCTTGCAAATCGCCAGTGTGATAAGACCCAAAAACTATAAGAACGGCACACGAGCTCATATTTCTTACACACACAAAGACATTTATAGCCACAAAAATAAATTCACTAATAATAATAGCACACTCCCAAAAAGGGGTGGAGCATGTAGGTAAAAAATGCAATTAGAGATGTTAAGTAAGTAGTAAAACAGAAAAATATCGATGAAATCAGTAGTATTACCTACTAGCTTTTGCTCGCGACTTCGTCCGCGTGGAATAGTTATCTAGGTACTTTGGGCAGCCATTTCTTCTAAGATGCTTATTTTTCTCAATAACGCTTGAATATGTTTATTTATTTTTTGTCAATGGCCTAAATAAAACGTTTATTGGTTTTATCTTCAAAAATTACGTACCTATATGTACCTTCTACCATACAAACTGTCATCCCCTATTTCGACCCATTTTTTCGCGACAAAAGACCAATGTCCTTATCCAAGGTCTAATCCATAGATTTATATTTCTGCGGTCTTATCTATCTCCATAGGTACCAAATTTCATCTAAATCGGTTCTGCGGTTATTGATACCCATACTTCAATCCCCCTTCTCACCACCTTAAAGGATGATTTCTGGGATAAAAACTATCCTATGTCCTTTTTGGCTGAGCGTTGTCTTTCAGTAACTCAACCACTCAGTAACGGAAGAATGTTATATAAGGCTACAATTTAAATGCGTACTAAGTAAAATATGACAACTTCAAACAAAATAAACCCACTCTATAGATACCGAGGTGCCTAAAAAACAACGCTTTAAGTTCCAAAATACTTGATACACTCATCAGAATAATTGTACGTGTTGTATAGGTACCTATATATTCTTTTTGCCTACCAAAACGGATAAATGCTCACCAAATCTTATTTTCCCGAAATACAATGTTACTTCTGTTACTAGGAGAACTTGGATGCAAGAGCGAGCTCGGGACTTGGGGCACCCTGACTCGGACAGGTTAGGTTAGAAGGGGTTGGCGCTAGCGTGTAAGCGAAGCGAACGAATCAGACCCCGCCATCCCCTTCGTGGTTTTTTCGCCTTTTGGTGAGATATCCATTCTGGCAGGTATTTCGAAATGTTTGGTAGTAAAATAGGTACATTTCTGGTAGGCGTTTAAACACAAGCCTTTATTTATTTATAACTAGTGGCCCGCCCCGGCTTCACCCGGATGTAAACGTTTTTTCAAAATTTTCTTTCATAAGAACAATCTTCTGACAATAGCAAACACAACAAAAGAAGAATTAGCGAAATTGGTCCAGCCGATCACGCGTGATGCCGTGACCAAGGGAGATAGGGATTCATATTTTATATATATAGATTAGGTACTAGTATCGGATGTTTTGCTGACGAAGTTTGCTATTTTCCGGTGACATATACAAAACGACTTTTTCATAATAGGTATGTGTATCGAGAATTATTATTCTAATAAAGATTTATTACAATCTTAGGTACCTACGGTCTCCGCAATTATCCGGTGACATATCCACCCATAAGAATGTAAATAATAATTGTAACTTGGCTAAATATGTATAAAATGTTCGAGATAATCAATTATTTTTCAGACTAGAAGTTAGAGGCGGTAGGCTGCTACTTATTTCGCAGTTTTGTTTATCCTTCCAGGCCACGGCCGGCCTGAGGGTAAATCGCTGTTTGTACCATGAAATCATCCTTTCATGAAAATCTAAGTGAATAAAACAATATTATCATATTTAATGGTTTATTTGAAACACAAAATTGAAAGACTGACAGTTAATCGGACCCAAAATGCATTCGGAAACCTTACCTTAAACGTTTAGATTCCCAAACCATTACCAAATTAGTTTCGACAACAACAAAACATAAAAAATATTACTAACAGCAAGTCACTTTATAAAGTTCGCCTAGAATCTACTCAGTAATACTCAGATTCTGCAGTGCATGTTGAAATTCCGACACTGGTTTCCATCACAGAGATTTCATTACCTACATTTTGAAGATTACTTAAAAACATAGAAATATCCTACTTCCTCACTAGCAATGTAAATGGATGCATGATTTCCTGCCTATCATTATTAATTAAAGGCCCACAACAGCCTTGTGCTTGCAAAAGATACCTTTAAAGAAAAGGTTTCTTTCCTTTTCACTTACATTCATCACCTCGCATTGTTCCAAGCGGTCCTCTGTACAAACTGTCACAATAAGGTATCATTTTATAGGCACAAGATAAAGACCAGTAAATGGCAACAGTCCACAAAATATGCATAGCTTATCCAACTTCAATTGTCCACGTGTTTAAACTCAAATATATGTATTATGAAAACTAGCAAAAAAACTATCTGAATAAAAAAACATACTTTATAAATAAAACAAAAAAATGTTATGCATCACAAAGATTTAGATGTAACGGTAAATCTTAAAATTAAGTACCTATTAAACCTACAAGTGTTGTATTACGACAAATTAACCTTAGCCGTGGTTGAGCTGAACAACTTGGCTTCTGTATAACATCAACTAAATTAATTATACTTAAAAATACCTCTACGAAAATTGCGAGAGTATTTAGAAGGACAGTGAATGTCAAAAAACAATTAATACAATTATTACTGCATTTCTTCAACTTCAAGTAGTAAAATGATTAACAACATTATAATGAGAATATAATAATTATTATCCCTCAAACATACAAATATAAGACATAGACTTTTATCCACACTAAATTGTGAACTGCCACCATTTCTAAGGTTATCACTACAATTAATCTTGCATTTCTTCAGGCAACTCGTGAGGATTGAGAATGCCTGGCACCGATAACTGTACTCTTCGCTTCTCTTCCTGTGCTTGACGAAGAGCAAACAAGCGCTCTTCCAAATACAAATCACTGTCGTCTTCACCTGTATACTCCTGAAAACAAAATTTGTTCATACATATGTAAAAAATTACTATTAAAAATATTCTCGCCTCCATTCAAACAAAAATATTTTTAAATTTCATTTTTTTTGCGGAGGAATAAAATAAAGCCATTTCAAAATATATCAAATAAATCTCGATGAACACATTATATACCTAGGATATATTAAACATTCATATCAAAAGACTCAAGAGACAATCGCATGCTTAGAATTATTTGGTGATTAGATTGGCCCATTTGGGATTGCTGAGAAAATTTCGAGCTTCGCGGTCATGGTCCAGTCGAGAGCGCGTACAAAGCCGTCGCTTTCTTTTACGCGGAAGTTTTGGTCACAAAACAGGCGCGGAAGACCACAACCTCCCTCCATATCTGTAATAGTGCCAGGTGCATGATGAACTTCGGGTGCCAGAGGCAGAGGCTTGTGGGTGACAGACTTGGGAGGTGTGGCGCATGAACAAACAGTAAACATGCAGAGAGTGAGGATCGCATGAAGTCATACAGGCTTATACCGGGCCGGAAGGGCGTGACGAAATGCGCAAGCATTCCTGCGCCCCAGCCGAGGGTGATTAAATACCGCGTGGTTGTAGTCTGTTAGAGTCAGACCCCCTTTAAAATTTATGTCCTTGGTCTTCGGGCGGGTGTAGGGGTCTGTCAGACTCCTACTGACTAAAACCACATGGTGTTCCTCCTTATCACTTTTGGCTGGGGTGCGGAGAGCATCCATGAAGATATCTACACCCAAGAGACTAGTATCAATAGAAGTGTCTACCGCGCCTTGATTTTGTTCCCAAAGCAAACTGCTCTAGGTATAATCTTAAAATGCAATAAACTTCATACTTACTCTTATTTGAACTAAAAAGTCTCTTAAGTGATCTTTGAATGCAGGGATATCTTGATCCAAGTTGAACAGCCCTTGTACAGTGATTTTAATTTGATTGTCTGTTAAATGAGGGAAAGCTCTTTTCAGCAGATTTGCCACATATTCCTGGAAAGAAATACATTTTGAAATTATAAATTGTACTACACAGTACTTACATAATCTCATGATAAAAAAAGTTGTTCCTGAAATTAAAACTCAAAGCTGCAACAAACTCTGACTATGTCTCAAAGTGCTTTAACTCTTACAAGATTTATAGAAGTTTTACCGTCTCATAGAAGATTAATTATTGGCATAAATCAAGAAAAATATTCTTACCTGAATATAGAGGACATTATCTGGTGTAGGTCCAAGTGGCACTGTTACTCGGCCAGCCTCTACAAGTGAGAAGACATATGCTAATATCGTAGCATGCATCGTAAGGCCGGCGCCATGGGACGTGTCTGTTACCACGCTAAATACATGCTCCAAAATATCACACAAATAGGTCTGGTAAAAGCTCTGTGCTGCCTGTGGGTGTTGTTCTACATTATGCAGCAACCGGTACAGGATCTGAAGTCCAGTATCAGCCACATTCCTCATTGTGTGCTTAAATGCCCAGATAATGGAATCCAATACCAATTTGAACTGTGCTGGAGGTATGCTTAGGAATGCCTTAAAACAATGTGTATTCACTGCTTGTAATAGAAGGAAGAACTCTGTCCTATGCTCTGGATATTCTTCAAAGTCTTTATTGATCATTTCAAGAGTACATTCAAACACAGCATCAAATATTTTTGGTACTTCAGACGTTATATGCCCTCCTAGCTTATAAACAATTGCAGCCATGCATGATAACACTTCTGGTTCTCGAGCATCTGGCACTGCAGTTCTTTGGTAATCCAAGAGAACTGCATCTAAAAGTGGTGGAATGAAATTTTCCAAAACCATGCTATTATCTGTAGATCGAGATACCCAACTGGCAATCAATTTAAGTGTCTCTTTCTTTATTATCCGCATGTTCTTTATCAGTGGCTGCTTAGTGACCACAACACCATTCAGAGCAATGGCTTGGCTGATGTTTTCAGACATCACTTTATAAACATTGAGCATGTCCAAATATATTCTACCCAGCTGCACAACATATGGATGTCCCAGGGCACGACAGGCACGTACATTTGTTTTAAGGATACTCACAAGCTGTTTAACAGCCTCTGGATCTTTCAAGATATCCACATTGTGTGATGCTTGAGATATTATATCATCCCAAACCTGATTAGGCAGCAGCATATACTTCTCAATGAGCTGTTCTTGAGCCACTTGATCCACTTGTGCACTAATCATGTATCCTACAGCTTCATAGAAAGTGTGCACTTGTAGTGTTTGTAAATCACAGATAATGGAACTGATTGTGCTTAAGATTTCTTCAATAAATGGACAAGCTTCACCAACCTGTGTAGTCACGAAATGACGCCGACATTTTATTGCTATCTTAATGAATGTGTCACATGCCATGTCTTGGACACCTTCATGAGTCTCATGCATGAATTCAAAAAGTTTATTCACCACCGTTTTCAAAAATTTCCAATGGGCTCTAAGGAATCTGGGGTACTGCCCCACAACATACATTATGTTACTTGCTATAATAGCTTTATTATCTTTCCCTTTCTTCTGTTCACAAAGGCCCAACAGTTCTTTAATTACAACAACAAGAAATCTTTTCTCATCTTCCTCCGTCATTGCACCTGAAATTGAACCAATAGCCCAGCATAATGTATTCAGGTTTTTCCATGACCATTCACTGCCATTTACCTGGTTCTGAAGCTTCTCTGTCATAATGCGTTCTGTATCTTGGTAATCCAAATGTGTCAAATAAACTAAGGTTTCTCTCATATTCTTATATAAATTAATAGAATCAGTGTCCTTCATAAACTCTCGCACCACTTCACCATTCTCATTCTCCACCACTAATACTTCTTCAGGCTTAGCCATTCTAGAGATCATAATGTAGCGAACACTGCTCAAAACATCGGAATACAATGCTTTCCTACCAACGCTCTTCCCGAGTGTGTACATGTTGGATGTATGTGAGCAAGGTGCAATCTTGTACAAATCAGCAGCTAATGCATTCCAAAATTCTAAACAGATTTTAAAAATCTCAACTTCTTCTACCTCAGATATCAAAACAAGATAGCGGAGGGCATTCATCAGAGTATTGGTAAGCCCTCTTCTTTCAATAAGTTGCCCATGTTCTTTCAAGTAAGTGCATAGAAATAAAGCAAGGTTTTGGATAAACACTTGCTCTTGATCCCGACCAGCAGCATATGCTTCGCGTATGTTGGTAGTGAGTGGCAGCATGGCTTCTAGCTGCTCCATGGTCTGCACTAGCAGAGCAACAAACTGCTCCTCATAGTTGCTCACAGTCACACCTGCAATCTCTGTCAGGCAGCTTAATGTTACATTACGGAACATAGGTACATTCAAGAACTTAAATATGAGAGTGCTTATCAGCTTCATTTCAAATATATACCCAAGAGGAATCCAATTCAAAAATCTTAGCAGAGTATGGAGTGTGGCATCCACTAATGGTGCATTTTGTGAATTTTCAAGGACAAATTGACAGAGTTGAAATATCTGACTGAACTCAGAACACATGGTATCTTTTAAATGTTTTGCTTTTGTTTGAGTGAGCTGTCCTGTACTGAAAACAAACACTTCCTCACTTAGTAGCTTCAAAATCACCATATTGTTTTGACAAAGACTTTCATTTGTTTTGGAGGCACCCACAATATCACTTATGAATGTCTCCCAGTTGTGAGGCCATTCTCGTTTCAATACTTGAATCAAGATCATATTGAGTTTTTTCAAATACACTTTATTATTATCCATTGTTACGGGGTCTGATGAATTCTTGATAATAAGACCAACAATGTACTTCTTTATACCTTCACATTGATTTCTTGGTAATATTTTCCATCTTGTTAGTATTACTTGTTCTAATATTTGTAAGGCATAGTATTTTGTTTCCTGGTTTTGAGAATACTCCAATATAGTGTCAACACGAGTCCAGGCATCAGGATGTTCCTTTAGCGCAGTCAGTATCTCCTGTGCAGTACGTTGTTGTTCTCCAACAGTTGAGTACAGACATCCAACTATATTATCAAGAAGAGTGATGTCTAATTTCTGGTTGAAATCCAAAAGTTTAGAAGCTTGTTGCTCTAAAGTTGCCATTCTGTGTTCAACTTATTGAAAATTTGTTTCCTTTATCAAAAATCAAAACTCTGATAATTTTCTCACATTCATTCCTCACCATACGTATCACTGAAAAAAAGAAATACTGAATTAGGAAGGACTTAACCAGCTATAACCTCTTAATGATGCATAGATAAAAATTGATGATTTAAGATTATTCAACTTAACAAATCATGCTATAAAATACATGATTTAAGTGCAAATATTACGACAATCCTTTAAAATAAGATAATTACAATGCTTTTTTGTTGTAAATGAAAATATAGAGCACACACCCCGCATAGATACTGAGGATGTTTGCTAAGAAGCGTAACGTTGCGTATGTGACAAAAACTTCTGTTAGTGCATTTTACACGATAGGGAGAAAAGTGGTTGGTGGTAAGGACAAATATAATAACTTACCCGAGAAAATAATTTGCGGCGCAATCAGTCTAACGCACTACCATACATACTAATCCGTTGTTTTCGTGAAGCTTGAAAAAGCTTACACGCATGTTGTCTATGCTTATTTTTTGTGTCCCAGATTTTATCTTTTCTATAGTTCTACACAATTAAAAAATACTAATTATTTTATTAATCCATTTTTAAAGCAGTAAGTTTTAAATTTGTTAAATTGTATCGAGAAATGTGTATTTTTTTATTTAGGTAGGACAATACCGCTAAACTCGTTAATTAAGCCTAATGCACACCTACCCATAAATCACAGAATATGTTACCGACTTCGGACTTCGACACTCGGAACATGCAGAGTTAATTGAAAAAAAAACTATCCATTCATTTACCTACTAACAAATCTATTGAAATAGCAATTTCAAGTAACAACTTCTAATTTTATTTTAAAGGTTTTCTTTGTGTCGTAAAAGCGTTCGTTTGTCTTGCGGTACGCACGCTATGGGCGCTGTGAACCACAGCCTGTGGTTCATTCATAGTGCCACAGACGCATGCGTTTGCGTCTAGAAATGGATTCCTTTATAAAAACCGCATTTTTTGGGTCCACTGACATAATTTTCATTATTGATTATTGTGCGTTCACACTGCAGTTTTTGTCAACGACCAAGATTATTTGAAAAGTAACTATACAGGGTGGCCCAAAAGTCGTGGATCAAACGCAACTAGGGGTTAGGTGGGGTCATCAGCTGCAAAAAGTTGTTCTACGGGAGGTCCTTAAGGTCAACCCCTGCAGAGTATAATTTATTTTGAGTTTTTATGAGAAAATTGACTTTTTTTAACTAATTCTTATCAAAATTCGAAAAAATCTACATCCTGTATCTTTTTTATAATTTTCACTAGATTGGTACTGATGAGTCCTTGCGTTAGACATGCTATTTATGGTTGTTTATTGGGTGTGTTGAAGATAATATTAAGTTTTACGATTTTTTTTTTCTCAAATCATAACTTTTCATTTACTTCGGACCCCACTGTGAAAAAAAATTACTCTACAGAAAAGTGACCCTGTATTACAAGTTTTGGCGCATTTAATAGGGATACTGAAAAGGTATTACACGTGGCCATGAGTGGCTCTAATATCTTTCTAGGACGAAAAAACAAGACAACGATTCTGAAATAATTGTTTTATTAAGCAAAACATTTTATATAATACCTTTTCAGAATTCCTATTAAATGCGCCAAAATTTGTAATACAGGGTCACTTTTCGGTAGAGTATTTTTTTTTCACAGTGGGGTCCGAAGTAAATGAAAAGTTATGATTTGAGAAAAAAAAAATCGTAAAACTTAATATTATCTTCAACACACCCAATAAACAACCACAAATAGCATGTCTAACGCAAGGACTCATCAGTACCAATCTAGTGAAAATTATAAAAAAGATACAGGATGTAGATTTTTTCGAATTTTGATAAGAATTAGTTAAAAAAAGTCAATTTTCTCATAAAAACTCAAAATAAATTATACTCTGCAGGGGTTGACCTTAAGGACCTCCCGTAGAACAACTTTTTGCAGCTGATGACCCCACCTAACCCCTAGTTGCGTTTGATCCACGACTTTTGGGCCAACCTGTATAGTACAGACGCCAGCACATCAAGCTACCCAAAACTCTCAAATTTTCCGAATCAACCTTGGACCTAACACTTTAGTGATAAAGTTGAAAATCCAGAAATTTGACAGATTGTTGTAGCTTGATGTGCTGGCGCGTCTGTTCTTATCACTTCCATTTTTTCTTTAAAATCTATGGAATTGTTTAGAGCTTCGCCAGTGCGATCGCCCGTATGTTCATAGACGAAAATGATCTCAAGGGATGACTAGTAGGTACCTACCTATTCGTAGGTATCGGATTCGGGATTTTGAAAAACTTCTAAACGTCGTTCATACGGAACATTACGGAACATTACGGAACTGTTTTGTAATATAGCTAGCGGTTACGTAAAATGACTGATTACCTATACGATCCATATCTGCAACAAGTTTAAATTGAACATAGACAGAGCTGGGCAAAATACATGCTTTGTTTTAATTAAAATACAAATTACAAAATACTATCTCGCATGTAGGTATTTAATACGAAATACCAAATACTTTTAAGTCGTGTATTTCAAATATCAAATAAGTACAAAATATATTAACTATTTTTATTTAATGAAATAAATTATTCACTTCTTTAACTAAGTGAAAATGTATTGTTGCATTTTTCTGGATGTTCGAACATTTCAAAGAGAAGTAAAATAAGTACCTAATTGTTGCATTTTTCTGGATGTTCAAACACTACAAAGAGAAATAAAATAAGTCAAATTGTATAAAATTCTGTTACTTTCCTACAATTAGTACACGCTTTCCATGATTACCTATGTGATAAACGACAAAAGTGAATAACAGTTAAAAAAAATGTTGTAAGTTTGTTTTGAATACAAACAAATCTGTAAGTATTCATAACCTCAAATAGGTAATTTTGTTTTAGCGGGTAAACATAAATAATAATAAAAAAAATATTTATGTGAAAACGAGTTCAGAAAATTCTTTACAGTTATTTGATGTCATAACGTTAGAACTCTTCGTTTGAGCAACAATTTTGCCAGTTATTACCGCATTTTCGCAATTCCTTAAGTACTGTTTTTTCTACTTCTAAGACATGCCCGGAATCAGCCTCGGATCTAGGGAGGGACAAACCGGGGCACGTGCCCCGGGCGGCAAGTTCCAGGGTCACCAGAATAATTTGGCGCCCTTTGCTTTAGCAAGCAAGTAATTTTTTTTTATTCTTAGGTATATTGTAAAACATCGAAAATGTTGTGTTGTTTGGAATTAGTTTTTGTAAAAAACTAAAAAATATGATTTACTTTGACCTTCAATATCTCCAGAACCAATGGTTTGAATTTGACCAGCACGATTGTATGGACTTTATTAAAAGAGACTGACCTTTGAGTTTTCTTCGGTGTTTCTTCTGGGTAGTCAGCTAGGAAACACCGACCTCGTCTAACTTAAAATTAGGTACCTACCCAAAAAGATTGACGTGTAAAAAGTGTTATGTCCTACTTACAAAATAGGTAAAGTCTAAAAAAAAAATGATGTCAATGATGGGTATAATGGGTGAGTGTCGTTATAGGCCTCATTCGCACGGGAGCTTTTTAAGGGTCTTTTTATACCCGATAGGTAGGTACAGACGCCAGCACGTCAAGCAACAACAATCTGTCAATTTATATTTTCAACTTCACCGCTAAAGTATTAGGTTCAAGGTAAAAAATTTGACAAAACCGTGCGAAGCCAAAGAAAAAAAAAAAAAAATTGACAGTTTCGGGTAGCCTGATGTGCTGGCGTCTGTTCACTATAAAATTAATCACAAACGTGGAAGAGAGGGGGGCGCCACTATCAAGTTTCTGTTTTGGTTAGGATAAATCAAAGATCCGGGGGGGACCGGAATCGAAGAGTTTTCGCGTTCGTTATTCTGGCCACGCTGACGATAATTGCTCTACTTTTCAAGGTTTTTTACCCATAGATGAAACGAATGTGAATCGGTAGAGTAAAAACCCTATGTTAAATACTGAAGTTGGGAAAAAAATAGGACGTCAAATTCTTTAAATATTTACTATTTTTGTTTTTAACAATAAATTTTTAATGTGTGATCTACAAAAAAATCAAAAATGAAACAGATTACTTCTTTTATACTGATTAGCATCAGTTTCTCAGACCAGCAGTAATCACCTAACATATTTTTATTCCAAAAACCTTGGTACCTCTGTTCATAAATCTTCAAATCTTGATGAAAACGTTCACTATGTTCATCGCTTAAGCTTCCCAGGTTCCCAGGAAAAAAATCCAGGTGCAAGTGTAAAAAATGAATTTTTAATGACATATTCTCCCCCATCTTATAGTAATTCTTCAACAAATTGGAAACAATTTCTTCAGTTCAGTCTCCATGAACTCTGATTCATTTTCCTTACATGTAGTACTGGGCAATGATGGGTTAAGCACTCCTTCAGAATGCAATACAGGTTTTGTGACTGATCTGATGAAATATCAGGGTAGGGGTACTATATATAGGTACTTACTTCTTGTTTCTGTTATAACCTGAAGTTTTGGTAAGGCAAAAGTAACATTCAGTAGCGTGATTTGTTGGTTCCCTCCATAACATTGGGATGCCAAATTGCAAGTATTTTCTTTTTCCTGCAAACTTCAATAATATACTTCTACAATTTTCACATACCACTCGAAGAAGACATTTTTTATAAAGATTTGTCACCGAGATTTGGAAATATTGGAAATAGGCTCGTTTTACGGCTTCAGTAACATAACTCTTGACTCAAAGACTCAAAGCATTAATTTCAATTATACCATTTACGGGCACTTCAAAAAGATGAAGCTCTTTACACGTTCCAACGCGTAGATCTCTATGGAGCAGAATGTGCAAGAAACTCCACGGGCACTCTTTTAAAATAATATTTTTACAAAGTTATGGTTACATCATTCCTGTTAAAATTATTTACTTTATATATGTGAGAACGATGTAAAAGACGTGCAGGATGAAAGCGTCTAGAGTGAAAAAAACAATTCAAACAAACAATTTAAATAAACCGTGGCCGCCGAGAAATGACAGTGCCCATTCACGAACATGACGCATGCGCTAGCACCATTTGGCTCAACCATTTTGAAGGGAGCCAAACGATCCAACGCATGCACCACCATCAGCCAAACTTGAGTGAGCACTGAGCATGACACTCCCCGGCACGGCATACGCTGGCAGAATGTGCAGCTTGGGAGGAGCCGCACCGTGCCCTCATCTCTGTGGTAGGCAGAGAACTCTCGCTGCCGGCCGTAGTTCATGCTATGGTCGGCGGTGAGGAGTCCTGGAACGCGGTGGTCTCCTTCTGTGAGACAGTTATCGCGCAGAAGGAGGCTGCGGAAAGGGAGAGGGAGATCACGACCGCTCTCCCGGCCCGCAGCAGGCGCATCGGGCGTCGGAGGAGGGCAAACGCTGCACTCTTCCGGCCCCCCTAACTGGGTCCAGGGGCGACGGACTTGGGGATGTCCGTCCCCCCCATTCATCCGGACCCGAGGTGGCGGCGCGTGGTGTTCCCGTGCGCCCCTATTTGACGTAGCGAGGGGAGTCAAACACCTCACTCCCCTCGCCGACGCGAGGTGGCCCGCAGAGGCGGGCCGGCACCAGCCGGGGATTGCGGAAGTCGCATACGTTCCCGCGATCCCCGGCGTAGGTGGGAGATGGAACACCGGGGTGGTTTTAGTCAGTAAGAGTCTGACAGACCCCTCCACCCGCCCCAGGGTGGACGATTTCTATTAGGATTTACACCCGAAATCAAAAAAAAAAAAGCATGACACTCCCAACCGCACACGGTACATTCAAGTCGAGACACCCAAAAGTGATAGTTACAATTTAAGTTTAAGGTACACTACACAGTAGTCACACACGAGCCGTTAATGCATGAAATTATACAATGCTAAATAAATAGAGTCCATACAATGAAAATATTGCGTTCTTACAATCTTCAGCCGGTCCAACAATGTTTCCATTGCTAACAGATTAGTTTGTGCGCCCTAGTGGCTGTAGAGCAGGACCAGCATTGAGCCAAGCATTTTTATCTTCAATATTGTTACGAGCTTGGGGTTCGTGACAATAAAAACAGCCTATTAAATAACCAAAATGACACTTTAATTTAACAACAATAATTACAACTTTAAACTCACTAATTATAGAACACAACTTACTTCACTACTGATCACTTTATTCGCACTTGAAGATCGCTTCCGAAGTATTCGCTTGTATCGCAAATCCAATACTGACTCGATCGCGGTCTACGTGCTCCTTATATTGGTCAGTTAATTCTAGAAACTTCTGTTCTCGAAATATCTGGAAAGTACTCGTAACTACCGCTGCTAACTGACCGGATATCGAGAAGTGTAGAATGTTCTGGCAAAGAAATATCTAGAAGGTACTTGACTCTACTAGTTCTGCTACTCGATACTAGATGTCGCTAGTAGTAACTTATTGTACCCGACATTATTTCTGGCGCGTAACACTGCCTCCTCCTAAGACATGCTCGTCCCGAGCATTATCGGTCCCATAATAACGCGCCAGTCGACCCACATGGACGATCTTAGGAGCACTTCTTGTACCTTTCTGTACATACGGTAGGTCATGTCGTTAATTTTTGTCACAATCCGGTACGGCCCGTCCCATTTAGTTTGAAGCTTAGGAGATTTCCTTTTACTGCGAACTGG
Source organism: Mamestra configurata (assembly GCA_002192655.3). Classification (NCBI taxonomy): domain Eukaryota; kingdom Metazoa; phylum Arthropoda; class Insecta; order Lepidoptera; family Noctuidae; genus Mamestra; species Mamestra configurata. The sequence goes on along the minus strand of NDFZ01004709.1, from coordinate 93,632 downwards.
ATTGTACAACCACACTAGTGAACCTTCGTCGAACCCTTTATTGTTCATTTTACGGTCATAACGGGTTTTCATCTTTTCAGACATTTGCTGGCCCGATTGTCTGACGTGCTCATAAATGTCATTCATTTTGTTCCGCAAGTCATTCGCATAATCGGTTATACTGCGTGGGGCATCAGGTGGTATTCCGGTGATCAGATCTGCAGGCAGCCGTAATTATCTTCCAACGTTGGCGAAGCCTGGTGTCACCGATGTACTTTCGTGAACAGCACTTCGGCAAAAACGGTTGTATATGCTTGTCCCAATCGCGTTGCCGGTTTTCCACAACTTTTGCCAGGTATCTCTCCAATGTCTGATTAAATCGTTCCACCATTCCATCCGGTTGTGGGTGGTAAGAAGTTGTTCTCGTTTTATGAGCACTCATAACTCGACAAGTTTCGGTATATTTGGGACACAAAATATAGTAATATATCCTTGATCGCTGTGAATCTCCAAGGGTACTCCAAAACGACAGAAGACTTCATGAACTAGTTTATCTGCAACTGTTGAGGCTTCTTGATTTGGAATGGCAAAGACTTCTGGCCACTTCGTGAAGTAATCCATTACAACCATGAAATACTTGTTACCACTTTCACTTTCCGGAAAAGGTCACGCAACATCTAGGGCTATCCTTTCCCATGGTGCACCGACATTGTACAATTTCAATGCACCTCTACTAGGGCATGTAATATCGGATGATTTTCGATTCCGGAACTGAGTTACGATACTACTGGTTCGATTCCGGAATTCCGGAACCGGTTCCGGAATTAGAAAAAAGTATAGGAAATAAAAAAATAACAATAAATAGGCATTTAAGTGTTTTGTTAAATCAAATCTTTATTAAAAAACTAAATAAATCGACAAAACTCTTGACTGAGATCAATTTAACAGCCTTCTATTAGGTTTTTCTTAATAAATATAACAAAAAAAATCAACTTTTCAATAATATACATTATAGCAAAATCAACGTGTGCTAGCTATTTGCAATTGCAATGTAGCTTATTAAATAACTATCTAATAAAATTAATACATCATAATTTTATTAGATAAGATTCAACAACTCACAATGAACAAAATCAACAAGTTCTCCTCTTCTAAGATCATGAAAATAGGTTTAAAGAACAAAACTTAAAAATAATTAAAAAATTCTAAACTTACGCTGTCGTAGTTTTTGGAAATTGAGATCTTTAAATCAACTTATACTTAAAAGATATATAAAGTAAATAAGACAAGAATCACTTTTTCAAAAAAGATCGCTCTTCTTGATAGTGTGTTCTCAAGAGCATCAGAGCATCTAACATTTTATCTGAGTGCGAGCTTCGAAGGCGGTTACAAAAGTACCCGGTACACGAAAATACTCTTTCACTCTCAACACTTGTAGGAAGAACACCAAAAATATAATTTTATTGCGCTGCACTAGCGCCGCTGACTGGGTGGCGAAATGACGAACGAACGAAACGCAAGCGTCGATGGCGGCGATTTGAATTTAAACTTCGCGCGCGGTACGGTTCATTTCGCAAGAGAGTACAAATATGCAAATTTTATTATTGTGGTAACTTATCTTACAAATAATTATATGAGTATCGGATTGCGATATTTACTTCAGTTCCGGAATTGTAATATTGTAAAAAATCATCCGAAATTCCGGAGTTCGAAATCTCGGAATTCCGGGATCCATGCCCTAACCTCTACTGCGAGTCTGAGGTCCTTTTACAGCCGCACAACTTGTACATTTGCGACACCAGTCCTCGACATCGTCACGACAGTGGACCCAGTAAAACCGTTCTCTTATTTTTAGAAGAGTCCGTTTTACTCCCATATGGCCTCCTGAAGAACCATTATGATACAGCTGTAGGACATTCGGTGCTTTTGCTTTTGGGACAACCATTTGCAAATGACAGCTGTCTCCACGAGCATTTTTTCATTTACGGCACAGGACTCCATCCTGAATCACTAAGCTGTCCCATTGGGCCCAATAACTAAAAAGTTATTGGGCCCACAAATTTATTATCACAAAAGTGATAGAACTCATCGCTGAGACGTCATTCCACGTGGGCTTAGGAGCACTGGCCTTCATCCACTCCAGAATCGGCTTGATGCCCAAATATTCCTGCTGTGCAAGTTGCGGGCTTTCCTTCCACTCGTTGCTGAGGTCTGTCTTGAGCATTCTCACAGGTACGACTTCTTTACCCTCTTGCCTAGTACAATGCTTGCAGTCTTCAGGGCAAGGTCTTCTTGACAATGCGTCGGCGTTGCCATGAGATCTTTCGCTGTGATGTTCAATCACAAAGTCGTATTCCTGCAGTAGTTCAATCCATCTCGCAACTTGTCCTTCTGGGTTTTTGAACTGCAATCACCATTTCAGTGCAGCATTGTCAGTACGTAAATGGAATTTCCGTCCCCGCAGATATTTGCTAAAATGCTGCAAAGACTTTACCACAGCAAGCAATTCCCGTCTCGTGACACAATAGTTCCTTTCTTGTTTCGACAATGACTTGCTAAAGTACGCTATCACAGCCTCTTGATCGCCATTCCGTTGAGATAACACACCGCCAAGTCCGATATCACTTGCGTCCGTGTCCTAAATATCATAAATTAATTAATAAACTAATAAATTCCTTGTTCGTATCAGGATAGCCCAAAATAGGTGTTCCTGCACAGACATTCCTTTAGCAACTGGAATGCGACGTCGCAACTTTCATCCCAGCAGAAATGTCGCTTTTCCTCGATTAGTTTGTGGAGGGGTTTGGCTATGACCGCAAAGTTCTTGACGAATCGCCTATAATAGGAGCACAAACCCAAAAATGCTCTGACCTGCGTCTTGTCTTTTGGAAGTGACCAATCCTTGGCAGCGGCGATAGTCAACACAAAACCGCATGCTGCCGTCCTTCTTTCTTACCAGCACTACTGGTGAACACCATGGACTGGATGAAGGTTCTATGACACCATCATTCACCATTCCCTCAATCATGGTTTCCACTTCCTTTTCACGTGCTACCGGCAATCTCCTTGGTCGCTGACGGATAGGCAATTCTTCTCCTGTATTCATTTTGTGTTGAACTAAGCCTGTCTTCCCGATGGCACCATGGTTTGAAGAGAAAACGTACTTCAGTAACATCTTCTTTGCCTTGACCATTTTGAGACAGAGCACTGCGACAGACGTCTAAAAGTGTGGTCACTTTCGTTTGTGTGTCCTTGCTGAGGGTTCCAGTCGAAAGATATTGGCATCGACGCAACCAATCCACTTCCTCGCAAGTACCAATCAGAGTGCCTTTTTCTATCATCTGTTCCTTATCACCAAGGTTCAGTACACGTACCCTTGAGATGTCGGTGGCTCTGACCAAAGTTCGTGCCACTTTCCATGGAAGGTCATTGTCTACCCTTTCCACGAGCACACAACGATGAGTCTGCCCAGGATTTCGAGGAAGACTAACCGGCACAATCGTTTCCTACCTTGGAGGAAGAACAATCTTCTTTAGGCTGTACACATTTCCTGGTAACGCCCCTTCCATGAAAAGTTCCTCTGGTCCACATTTCATAACTCCCGGATGATTAACGTCGATCTCACAATAATTCTTCTTCATAAAGTCTAAGCCCAGGATGCAATCGTCCATTATATCGGCCACGACAACATTATGCAGGTAGATTCCGTTGCCTAGCTTCAACTCCATGTCTCTCTCTCTTCGGACGGGTATAGTATTCGCTGACCAGTGGCTGTTACCAAATTTATGCGGTCTCGGTTGTGTACGGAGTCCCCAAGGAACCGACTTACAAGTTGGGAACTGACAACCGTGCGAGAAGCTCCAGTGTCTATCATCAGCTTACATGGTGTTCCGTCGACCTCGCCCTTGATGACTAGGCTATTCCCGTCATGAGTTTGCGAGATCGAAATCCTTGGGGCTCTTTGAGCATCAGCCAGCACCCGCCCCGCAGTCCTGGCTTTCACTCGTTTCCCTGCTATTGCTGGTTTATGCTAACCAGATACTAAAGGCTCTGCACTTGCTTCAAATTACTACTGCTGATTAAGATGTCTGAAAACTGGACTCCAACGTCCATAGGTAAAACTGGAACCAAACTTACAAAACACAACGGCCCTTTTTTTGTTCACTTTCAAGCTAGCACATGTAACCAAAGGAGTGTGCACATGTTTGTGGGTAGTTCTTCAGAGACAACATTTTCGATGTCTGTAACCAACTAACAAAACCGCATGTAATATTTTTTTTATAGAAATTAGCTTTAGCTCTAACTGGGACAAATAATGTTTTTTAAATAATTGCTGTCTAGATACAAAATTAAAATATTTGAAGTTTGTTCTCCTGATTCATATAGGGTGTCCGTTTGCCATTTTCCGGAACAAAATGGTTGATGTCGCATTTTCCCTTTGATTCATCAATATAAATTAAAGTTATATAGAAAGGCAATGAATTGACCTCTTACAAAAAAAATTGTATTAGTTGTAACCACGTTAGTGTGTTTACAATTAAGTAACTACTGATACTACTGATACTACTGATTAATGTGGAGTAAGCTGCGCTTGACTGTACTTGGTCGAGTAATAACAATGAGACTCTGGGATCCCGCGCGGGGGGAAGCCAGTCGTGCAACCGACGAGCTGGAAAGCGGACGTGCGGCTGGTTGGCTTAGATCCCGGTGTAACGAAGGTAAATATCTGATTCATCTGTGCTTGGTTCAGGTAGCTTCCTGATTACAATGCCTACATTATAAAATTTATTCTGTTGTTTTAAAACTTCAATCTGAGTTTTGTGTGATGCTTTTGGGTTATAGATTCGTGTAGAAAACTGACAATACTAAAATCTGTATGTGTGATGAGCAGTGATAGGAATAGGTAGTGCTTATTAGCCTAAAGTTTGAAGAACAGAGACAAGAAACGGAGACTTCCTTAGTACTATATTTTTTCCCGGACATCTGCCCGGACAACACTTAAATACATTAAAAAAATATATTATTTGGAATAAGTTCGTGTTGCTTACCTAAAGTTTGCGACTAGACATAACATAACACAGTCGTTACAACTATCAAATTTTCCGAAAGTTTTCTTTTTGGAGAACATTTTGTAAATGACTTGTTGATCTTAAAACTATGAAACGCAGTCTTTGTTTAAA